>MU106821.1:0-83166 GCA_012274485.2 Sinapis alba | reverse complement strand
TCGATCTTTTCAGACTAGACCTGACCAGCCCCAGGGTTTGGGTCCAGCACAACATCTCCGAATTTAGCATATGCAATGAGTTAAAGTCTACCATATACATTAGACCAAACGTTCCTAGTAGCGCTGGGCATTCAGATTTTCAGTTCGGGTCAGTTCGGTTTATTCGGTTTTCAGATTATTCGGGTTGGGGAGTTTAGGATTCGTTTAGGAACCGGTCATTTTTTGGATTGGTTCGGTTCAGATAATGTCGGGTTCGGGTCGGGTTTCTATTTTTTTATAAAACCCAAAGTGGAATCGAATTAAAAATAATTCGGGTTTGGTTCGGATTTAAAGCTCAAAAAACCGAACTCTCCCCCTCCCCAAAACTTGAGTTACACCTGAAAAGAACAAAAAAATATTTGGGTTATTTGGGTAGTTCGGGAAATTCGATTTTTTAAGAAATTCTTATTTATAAATTAGATTTTATATATATATTAAAATTCAAAATAATAAAAAAATTTAATATATTCAAAAAATTCGGGTACCCGTTCGGTTTTTGGTTCGGTCCCCGTTCGGTTTCAGGTTTTTGGGTTTAGAAATATAAGAACCGTTCGGGTTTTTTAATTTTCAATTCGGTTTCGGTTCGGTTTCGGTTCGGATTTCGGGTTACGGATAATATGCCTAGGCCTAGTTCCTAGTAACCAACCTTTTTATATTTTTATATTATCTTAATTATGTTTTCTTTAATCTTAAACTTTTTATCAATCTACTTACTAGATTCAAGAGAAAACTTCCCCACCGTAAGATAGTTACATCCCATCCCCTAATTGATAATGGTCTCAAGATGGGTCTGTCTTTTAAGGATCGATCCAAATGTCGGAAGCATGGAGGCATACTATAGGACAATCTTGGCGGCAACCCATCACTACTCATCCATTGCATCCACCCCAATCTCTCTCTCTCTTTCTTCTATGTATATATATGTTACATTACTATGATATGAAGTAAAGGCAAGCAACATTTAATCATCATCTCCCTTTTCTCACCAAATTTATAGCCCACACAACCTGCAACCTTCAGTAAAACTGATCTTTACTTTCTTTGTGTTTGTCAAAAGCCACATGTTCTTTTACAAATAGTTTTAAACTTCAAATACTGATGGACTTTCTCAAAGTTTCTGACAAGACAACAACTCCATATAGAAATAACTCTCTGTTTGGGTTGAATCAGCAACACATGGAGATTCATCCTCATCCTCATCCTCATGTCATTACTCCTTGTAACAATCTCTCTTCTCTAGTCTCTTCATTTGATTTGATTCTCAAAACAGAGCATAACGAATGTTCATCTCATGATTTGTAACAGATGCTGGAAGTGGAGTTATGGGATGTTACTATTATCACCCTTTCACAAACGCGCAACTAAAGGAGCTCGAGAGACAAGCGATGATCTACAAGTACATGATCGCATCGATTCCCGTTCCTTTTGATCTTCTTGTCTCATCATCATCATCATCGCCATATTCTGCACCTCCGTGTAATAATAAAAACGCTGCCGGAGACTTAGAGCCGGGAAGGTGTCGGAGAACAGACGGGAAGAAATGGAGATGCTCGAAAGAAGTAGTCTCTAATCACAAATACTGTGAGAGACACTTGCACAGAGGCCGTCCTCGTTCAAGAAAGCACGTGGAACTTCCTTATTCTCGCCCTACGGCCCCTACCAACATTTGTGGTTCCGAGAAAAACAGAGTTCTCAGCTCTAAAAAAGACACAACAGTCCAGCCAAAGGAGGTTTCATCAGCCCTATCGAACTACAGAGAAACCAGGTCTTGCTCTTTATCTTGTCTCAGAATCATCATCATCCTCTATGAATCTGTCTTTCTTGATCGTTGTTATGAACTGAAAACAGAGGAATCGAGATCTTTCCTGTATCGGCGTCCAACGAACAAGAAAACAAGTATATGAACTTTATAGATGTCTGGTCCGATGGAGTAAGATCATGTGAAAAACAGAGTGCAACAACATTAACCCCTGCTTCTTCTTCTTCTCCCAATGGCAGTCCTTCTCTTTACTCGCTTGATCTTTCCATGGGAGGAAACAACTTAATGGGCCACGATGAAATGGGCTTAAGGGTAATCGGGTCGGGTCCATATGGCGTCGTGTCTTCTTCACTTGATGAGATGTCGAGCTGGCTTGCTCCCACTTCCGCCACGCCCGGGGGACCATTAGCTGAGATACTGAGGAGTTCGGCGTTTTCTGCCGAAATTGAAGCGAATAGCTTAACGGCGACTCCTACTCCTACTCCTACTCCGAGCTCATCGCCGTCTAGAGTGGTGAAGAAAGTGACTGGTTCAGTGTCTGATGAAAGCAGCCAGATTTAGGAGTTAAGTGGACTTCGTTTTTTTCTTTTTTTTGTTCCTCTTTCTTATTTAAATCTTGTACTTGTAAACGGTAAGCAGTTACTTTTAATTAATTATGGACTTTCTTTGACATTTAATTCCAAAATAAATACTTCCTCCGAATCTTAATATAAGTCATTTTACCCTTATACACATAGATTAAAAATATAATTTTTTTTATATATTTTCTAAATTAAAACATCATTAATTATTTATCTAATTACAATTTAACCAATGATAAAATAGAAGGTATATTATCATTAGTCATATAACATTAACTGTTAATAAATTTACATCGAAAACTGAAAACGTCATATAATTTAGAATAATTATAAGAAAACGGAGGGAGTATGGACTTTAGAGCCCCGGTAGTGGTCTCTTTTTCTATGAATCTCTCTCAAAAAAACAATAAATTAACAAATAATGGGAGAGAAAATGCCAAAAAGAGGAGAATAGTCTTCTTATGAAGAAATTTATCAGCACCTTAAAAATACTGGTTTGACACTTATTATCTTTTAACCACATAATTTTATTTAAAATTTGAACTTCAATTATTTAATTAAATTAGTTTAAATTATTATTATAATACTGTAAGAGACTTAGGTCTCGATTGGCATAGCTGATGATAAAGCAGTAGCATTATGCTACAAAAGATGTATACTATAAAAGCTATATGCTCTCATTAAATTTTTTAATAAAGTGATTGGTAAAGCAGTGACAATATACATTTTAAAATTATCACAAAAGTCAGTATATAATATATTTTAAATTATAATATATATTAATAATATATTTGTTATTAAAAATAGTGAATCTTATTTAATAATATAAAATAAATTAAATTTTAAATGTGCTATATTATTATTTTTAAGAAATAAATGTTAAATTTATTTAAAATGTAAAATTTATTTAAAAATATTATAAAAAATTTGATATAAAATTAATTTTTAATAATATTAAATAAAATAAATAAATTATATATAATTAATTATTTATCATTATTTATTTATTGGTAGAGCGGTAAATAATTCATCTATAATATTATCATAAAAATTAATATATGATTTATAATTTATTTATTTCTAAATAATATAGATATGTTTATTTTATAATATATAATATATATTACTTTATGTTTCATTATTAAAATGATGAATAATATATGTAATATATAAATTATATTATGTTTTAAATGTGAAATATTGTTATATTTATGATAATTATTAATTTTAGAAATTTTTTTATAGATATGTTTATATTACATTTATTTTAGTAATATTAAATTATATAATATTATTTTGATTATTTGTCGTATTTTTATTAGTGTTTAGAAGCATATTCGTCATATTATTTTGATTTTAATTTTAGTCATTAGTTTTAATTAAAAAATATTTTTTTTTAAAAAAAATGTTATTTTTTTAGAAAAATTAGTGATTATTTAAAAATATTTTTATTATATTCAAGATAATTATTAACATTAACTTACCAATCAAAAGCCGTGAGTCTAAAAAATGCAATATCTTGCTGTTATAATTAAAAATTTTAACCTTTACTATATATATATAATTTATTAATTTTCTTTAATATTTTTTTTGTAAATAGAAGTATTTTTTTTTAATTATTGTAGAATTTGTTAATAAGTGTTACTATAGACTCTGATGAATAGAAAATTTATATAAAATCTAACTAAACTGATGTTCATAGGAATTATTGAACAAAAAATGTTCAATCAATATATTATTATTTGATGTAGAAATGTTTGTTTTGATATTCTTTACTGATAGTTAATAATTATGGGTTTATTTTTAGATTTATATTTTGATGTAATTTTAAATATTAATAAAACTTTGTTAGGTTATTATGATAATTATTTTTTTACATGTAAGATTTCATGACAGAAGAAATAAAAGATTTTGCAATTAATAAAAAAAATCAAATTATATATTCAGATTAATTTAATATTTTAAATTAATTATATAATTTAAATAAAATAAAAATTTATATTAGATCTAAATTTGGTTGAGTATATATTAGTCTGCACATGGTGTGGAACATCATCTAGTTTTATAGTTACAAGTTTACAACCCAACCAATTTTGAGGTCACTATAAATCTATAGATTTTCCAAATCCTAATTCACATATTTTGTTGGATTTCTTCTATATACAGTAGACACAAAACACGACACGCACTCGTTAAGTTTATACCTTTTATTCTTCTTCTATGAGTCTCCACTAAACTTTATTTTCCTTTTGTTCTTTTAGAGTCTGATGGAGAGACATACCTGAACCGTGAAAACTTTGATACAACACACAAGAGAATATTTGGGGGAGGTTTGCCTTGGACGACAAGAAACGAAGGCTTGAGAAGTCTTTTTTGAACAGTTCGGAGAGATTATCCATGCTAATGTTGTCAGTGATAGACAAACAGAACAATCAAAGGGCTATGGTTTGTAAGTAAATCAATAACTACATTATATATAGTTTGTAGATTATTAATTTTTTTCTAAGCAGAACATTCAATCATGAAATTAATTATAATTCTTTTTATTTTCAAGGTCACGTTTAAAAAGGCTGAATCTGCAGCTAGAGCCTGCGTAGAACATAATCCAATGATAGATGGACGAAGAGCCAATTGCAACGTAACTTCTCTCATGGTGCAAGCGTTAACCATATACGTCATAACCAATTCAACATAATTGGTCTTCGTCACGAAGATCTTTGTTATTTGTCCCCAACATTTATGCAAATTCACCAAATCAATAACAATTTGCAAAGTTTCATCAACCGTTACCTACTTATAATCAACCTTACTACTGGTATATTTTCCACACTGTCGATTTTTCTTAGAATATTTATTCTCTCATGAAACAAGAGTATTTTTTCCAGCCATGTCTTTGCTAAACGAGTGTACTTCTTTTGGTTTTGCAATATTCAGGAACCAGCATTATCCTCCACAGTCGCATTATTATGTAATTGTAACATCCACCACAGCCGCAATGTTATGCGCCGTATCATCTACAGCCACAATATTATGCGTAGCATAATCCACAATCGCAGTATTCTCGACAAGAATATAATTCGCAAAAAAAAAAAAATCGGAGTATAGTTCGCATGTTCTGTATGATCCACAGTCCATGAACGTGCCGAGAGAGGATCAAGCGGTGTCTAAGGCTTCGACTTCAATCTCGCTGCCTTCAACACCAAGATCTTCACTTGAATGATGAACATGACTAGGAATTGCGTAGTTTGGTTATGTGCCACTCTTTTGTGTGTTCTTCTTTGTTTGCCTCTTCTTGATTCATGTGTATATTTGCTTGAATTAACTTTTTTTTTTTGTAACACAGCTTTCATTCAAATTTAAGTCCCAATCATGGGAGAGTTTCTTACAAGAGAATCCGAGAGAAGAGCTTGCTTTGTTAACAAATCAGAAATTTCTGACGCCTTTCCGACGAATTACGTATTGGGGTTTCAAAACATAGCAAAAAATATTGATTATAGCCATTGATAATAAATTGATAATTTTTAAGAGTTTATAATCTTCATAATGTTTGAAAACACTTGAAAACACACAACTTAAAGATTGTAAGATAATTACCACAAAGTATTTGCTTAAGTGTATAAGTGTTAACGAGAAAGGTTTTGTATCCGTTGATGCATCCATCGCAAGAATATATATATATATATATAACTTTAATTAATTGAGGTATTATTGATCCATATCATATTAATCACTTAATATATGTTATGGTGATTTTGTACGTATTCGAATTAACATTTATTTTGAATATTCTATATCTAAAACTCAATTTCGTTGGAAATTTGTCAGAAATTTGTGACGACTTTCCTACGAACATTTTAAGTTCCGTCGAAAATTCGTCGGAAATTTCCGACGAATTTGCGACGAAAACATAAACCCTAAATCTATACCCTAAGTTGTTTAATTTTCTTCGGGAACCGTCGGTATTGTGTCAATTATTTCCGACGAAAGAATGTTCCTCGAAAATTCCTAGGATGTTTCCGATGAAATTCCTACGAATAGTAAAATTATATATTCTTCGTAGTTTCGTCAGAAATTCCTCAGAAATTTCCAACGAATATTTCTTCTATCAGAAATTACTATGTTTTCTTGTAGTGAACAGTACTTCGTAGCATATCATGATGAAACCTATCTAAATATCTATTGTATATATGATTAGTGGCGATCACTATAACTTTATAACCAAATGCGATCTACGTATTTTGATTTTACTTTTTTTTTCTTTTTGCAAAAATAAGTCAAAACAAAAAGTTAAATACAAACTTTGGGGCTATAGAAGATTTTTCGGAATATCGGAATTCTTCCGTGGGAAGATTCCTGAAAAGTCTTCTCAACTGTCAAATTAAGTCTTTTAAAGTTATTTTTATAATTGACAATTAAAATTTAAAATATTTAATTTTAACTAGAAAACGGAAATTTTTTGGAAGTCTTCTAGATTTTCAATATGTGTTTCTGGTCAAACTTTTGGTTACAACATAAGATTTCCCGGAAAGTTTTTTTAACGGACAATTTCCTGAAAATCTTATAATTAAAATTAAATATTTAAATTTAAATTATCAATTACAAAAATAAATTAAGTAGACTTTCATCAACGGTGAGAAAAATTGTCAGTTGTCTATTTCAGATTGAAGAATAGTGGTAGTAATTGTTAAACTGTTTACCATAAACACAGAGGTATAAGAGCACCTCTAATGGGGGGGGGGAGAAGGGTTTTACCCATTGAAGTTTCTTTGTTTTAAAAATTACATATATGTGTATGAAAATATTAATATTATTATTTAATTGTGGAATTTTTTAATTTTACGAGAAATTCAACTCAAATTTTTAAACAATGTTTTAAGAAACTCTGGATTGAGTTTTCCATAAAAATAAAGACTCCACAATTAAATAATAATATTAATATATATATGTAACTATTATTTCTTAAAAACTCCAATAAGTTAACCTCTATTGAAGGTGGTCTAATGTTTAGTTGCTCTCTTGTATTATGGTGGTTTATTTATGTAGTTTGGGCAGTGGTTAGGAGTTGCACGTTAATGACACTGTGTTTTTTTATTTATCGTGGCATTCAGTCATCATTATTTTTTTGACTTTAAAAAAGTTAAATTTGAATCTATTAAAGACATATATTTAACTTTCGAGTGAGAGGTGCATCTCACATATAGAATCTCTCTCGACTATTCAATTCACTCACTACTATTTCTAGATTTTTATAAGATCTCTAAGAAATTTACATGTCTGTTGGTTTTGTTTTTGTAATGTTAGATTCCTTTTTTTATATAGAATGTGTTATTTAGTTGTGTGTATACCTTTGGATAATGGGAAACATCTGTTTTTTGGAAAGATGACATTCAATGAAAATAAAAGAAAAAATATTACAGTCGAGACCAAAGCAGTGTTTTCTTAGTTGAATCCAAAGAAGCCCAATAAGTAATCATTACAGCAGTCCAATAAAAAAAGATTAACGAAAGTAAAACCAGATTTTGTTAAGCGTTCCTGCTCTAGCATGCAGCCAAAGCGGTGAAAGAAGAAACCAGAGAATCATGGGATGATACATCATTTTGTCTTAGCAAGTGATTGGCAGATCGAGCTAACGAAATGTTTGTCTTAGTGTTAATAATATATCTATAACATATCAACTTATTGGGTCTCTCTAGATAACAATTTTCTGGACAAATATAAAACAAATAATAATTGAAATATCAGACTCGTTAACGACATCAACATCCACAAAATTCGTTGCCTACGTGGACAACTGAAAGAAAGAGCAAAGTGACGTGGCTTCAAAACATGTTTTACTTTATTGATATAAATAGATAGATTTGTAGTCATTGATCAAAAATTTAAAATTCTGGGACCACATATATTTGTGATTTGCTTCATAGTTTACAAATATCTGATTTTTATTTATTTTACTTCAGAAAAATATGAATATCCAAAAAAATTATAGATATTTATAAATATCTACAGATATCTATGTATATCTCGTCCACTCTTTTCAATACGAGTAAATCTAAAAAACTATATAAATTTGTTTTCAGAAAATATATTTTACATAATATAAAACAAAAAGTAAAAATTAGTAAAACTATATATTCCATAAAATTAGAAAATTGTAGTTTTTATAAAAAAGTATATTTCTTTCTTAATCTAACACTTTTTATAAGTAATTTTATAAATTTAATTATTAAAATTATATATTAAAATAATAATTATATAAAATTATACATTTACAACTCTCTTTACTTGTAGATGTACTTCTATTAGCATAAAAACGTAGTAGAGCAGATATCCGACCCTGAAATTTTTAGTATTTGTGACTTGCTTCATTTTAGCGGATATTGATTTTTATTATTTGCTTTGTTCCGAAGACTTACGAATATCCAATTTTTTTGGATTGAACCTAAATAAATAACGAATCAAATCAAATTTAACAGATAAAATGTCAAACGCTATTTATAGTAGTTCACATTACTTTTTGTTAAAATTTATAAATTATATCATTTTCTTTTTATTAAAAAATAAATAGAAAATCAAAACTATACAAAAGTCTCCATCTATAGTTTGAATTTAATATATATCTACAATTCTATCATTATTATATAATCAAATTAAGTTTTATTTGTCTAACTATCAAATTAAGATGTTATCATGATTTATATCTATATATGTATACGAAAGTCTATTATGTTGTTCTGAAATTCAGACTTTTGGTTAACTAACAAGGTTATATAGTTTTTACTGTAACAAAAACTTTTGAAACTTATTCAATTTAGTTTTTAATATTTATATGTTGTATAGTAAATGCTATGCAGATAATTGCATTGTGTTGCTATCTCTTGCATTGTGTTGCTATCTCTCTATATATACATGTTTATCCACATTATTATTGTTGTTTCTTTCTTATAAAGAGATTTGTATTACAAAAACTTATCAAATTCTCTAACTTCTTCTACGAATCCTCACTAGTTTTTCTTTTGCCATGTCTCTACCGAACGATAGAGAGACAAAGATATATGTGGCAGGTTTGCCTTGGATCACAAAAACTGAAGGCCTTCGGAATTACTTTGAACAATTTGGAGAAATTGTCTATGCTAATGTTGTTTGTGATAAAGCAACTAAACGATCAAAGGGCTTCGGGTTTGTAAGTATCAAACAGTATGTAACATGTAGAGTAAGAGATTATTTTCTAATCATGAGTTTGAGTTAATATTCTCAGGTCACATTTAAAGAAGCTGAATCTGCAAAGAGTGCTTGCGAGGATCCAAATCCGAGTATAGACGGACGAAAGACCAGTTGCAAACTTGCTTATCTTGGTGCTAGGGTTCATAATAACTTATCAAACCAAAACGGTTTAGTCTCAATTTTTCCCCAATTCGATTAATTATTTGCTGTGGTACTTTCTCGTTACAATAATCGTTGTTCTTCTAACCGCAGGTCCAGTTATTTGTGTAGAACCCTACTGGTATTTTCTCATTCTTCATCTGTCAATATGTCAATATTGTTCTTATTTATCATTAATCTAGAATTCGTGTGTATTTCTTTTGCATCATATATTGTGGTACTAACACGAGAATAATATAAGTTTATGGGTTTTCCATATTCAGGAACCAGTTTTATTGGCAGTATTATCAGCTATACTACCAGCATTGCCCTTGGTTTAGCACCTATCCGTATTAAACGCAATCTCAATCTAAGACAGAGAGCTTCTTGTTATGTTACATTCTTAGATTCAAATCGGTTTAGTTTGTCTGACTTTATGTTGGTAATATTTATTATGCATCTGTATGATTGATTCTCCTATATTTCAGCTGAAACAAAATATCATCTATGCCCTGCTTTTATATAAAGGTTCTGTATAAAAAGACTAGTTTATGAGCATAAAGAATCTATTTTTGCAAAAACGCTTTCTTTCAATTCCATTTATTCGTGGATATTCAAGTCTTGATGGATCAATGAATATCTTCCCCAGCTTCCTCGTATTTGTTGAAAAACATAGACTACAAGTGGGAACAAGGGCTTTACTTGTTTCTTCAAGAATGTAGACTAAAGGTGTTGAAAAATAAGCGTGATAGTTTCAAGAAGCACACGCAATATATGGACCCACCAATCTCTAATCTTTACCAAAAAAATACAACCAGACCACAATGAGTTAGTGAAGAAAAAGTGGGGGAAAATAATCAGGTGATTTGCTTGGCCAATAGGGAAAATACATTTCAACCAAAGAAATGCTCTGTTTTTGTTAGTATGAATCAAAAGAATATAGTTATTTAATTCCAGATAGACAGTTTAATATATCTTTACAAGTAGTACTAGTGACCAACACAAAACATCACCAAACACAAAGTGAAAGAAACTATATATAGTGTATATCTATGGTTTGATTATTCAACATATCTCATATATCTGTAGAGCAACGAGTCCCTTGTATTGAACCTAATGGAGCAGTGGTCATGTTCGGTCCAAAAGCCACTAGTGCAACACAATTCACATTAAACCTGTATGCTCCAGACACGAATGTCCCGATCTTCCACCGTAGCTTCCCGTCCATCTTCATACCGATGATTACTCTACCGGCTGACCTATCACGAACCATTTGATAACCAAAGGACTGAGCAACGGGCAGCTCAGTCCCTTGGAGAAACGCTGTCAGAAGATTGATTTCTTCGTGAGACTGATAGAAAGGCGGTAGAGAAGCCTCTGATGTTATTTGTTGTCCTCTGTATGCTGCGTGTACTAGTAGCTTGTCGTAGTAGATTCCTACTTTTTTGTTGGGGTTTTTGGAGAAGATAGTGAGTTGGATTGAGGAGTTGAGGAGATGAGTGGCAGAGGATGAGACATTGAGGGTGTAGATATTGGCTTCAGTGAGGGAAAACTCGGGTTTCGTAGGATGGAGGATGAGCCAGATGAGGAAGATGATGAGGAGAAGGCCGCTGAAGAAAGTAGAGAACGTGAAGAATAGTTTCTTGCGACGTTTGTTGATGTTAATCCATCCTTTCTTGGCGCAATGTTTTGGAGAAGTTTCAGAGATTTGAGACATTTGGAGAGAGAGAGAATGAAGAGAGGAGAGGAGGTGAAAGGGGTTAAATAAAGAGAGAAGTGATGGAAGTAGAAAGCTATAAGCACTTAAGCAGCAATTATCTTTGTTTTTAGAAATGCTTTTTTGACTTAGAGGTTGCTTGTGACTTGTGATGGTGTGAAATTAACCGTTGATAAACAGATGAATGGACTTTTGTTTTGCTTTCTGTTTTTTGTTCTCCTTTTTAATATATTTGCGTGAAAGTTTTATAAGTTACTATATTATTAAAGATGCTTGACTAGTTAAGGCTAACACCAAATTATCAATGAAGGTAACACACTAACACATTGTGAGACTTTAAAACGTTTTCTTTTTCTTGCACAGTTTGGGTGAGTGCATGGTAATTTTTTTTCTTCCTTTTGGGCTATATGAATATGGTAAGTTTTGTGAGATTATGCAAAGTTGAAAGACAAAGCGTTGTGAAAAAAGAAACAAATATAATAAATCCAAAAGACCTAGCTAAGAGTTGTACATAAAGTATAAAATCTATTTTTATTTGACTATCTTTAAAATGTCTTTGTTTTAGTCTCTCTTTTTGTAATAAAAAATACAGTTTACTACAACAGTAATGTAGTCAAAAAAAGACTTTAGCTCCACAACCGGTAAAAAGCGCTTTGAAATTCTTACAGAAATCTGGTTCCACCTTCCACGGCAATACTGTAAACAATAAAAAAAAATTAATTTAATTAAAGAAGAATGTATTAAATATTCTTATTCACATGAATATACACTTATCCTGCTCGGTTTGTTTTTGACTAATCGGTTTGTTTTGCATGAGACAGGCTACGTATTATTTTCTTATTTTAAATTTATATAATATAAAACTAGTACGAGTACAAGAATCAACACCTACAAATTGCTTTATAAAGTTTCATCCTATGAAAAGCTTAGTTTTTTTCCTTCCACAAAAGCAGCTTTTCCACATTTATTTTATAGTAATTGGATAATTCATCTTTTTAAAAACTAATTTGATGCATTAAAGTAATTGTAACTGATATAGTTGTAAAGCCATATAGAGTTTTACAAGTTTGATGCAGAACCATAGAAACTTGCAAGGTTAAGATAGCCTAATTTTACATTAAGCTATACACGGAAAAAAGCAAATAAAGCTTTAGGAGTTGCGGTTACCACGTCCTCTTGAAACATGTTTTCTTCTCCCATTCACTTTTGTCCACCCCATTTCTTAAACTTTTTGGGTCGGTTTAATTGATCTCCCACCCCTAGTGAACATGTGAATACTGGCTGGATGGGAATCAACTGAAGCATCATCTTCCGAGGCGATCTCGGTATTGATCATGTTGGATGGAGTATTTTCCATAATTTCTTTGTCAAATGGAGCAGAGGAATCCCCTGCTAATGGTGGATAATTCATCTTTTATTATATAAATAAAAAGAGCATCAAACAAGAGGAATGTATTGAACAGTAACCCTTATTTCTTTCTTAGTTTAAGTTTCGTAGTGTTATAAATATATATATTTGTGGTTATTATGTGAAAGACTGGAGACTAACCAAAGGTTTAGTGGGTATAAATCCCGTATCATCATTTAAATTTTAAACTAGCAGACTGTTGTGTGAGAGTTGTAATTAAAAGACTACAACTGGATAAGCAGAGTAAAAAAATTGTCTAAATGTGTTATTGTCATAGACGACATGAAGACTCACATATATGATTTGTTGGGCCTATTATTAAAACCTAATGGCTAAAAGAATAAGAGGCAGTACGTGAATACAAATAGGTCTCGTGTTGCTCATGTTAATTAAGTGAAATGAACTTTGTTCCACATCGGGCAATAAGAGGGAGTGAGAGTAGTATATATATGTTGTCTCATTATGGGTTAACAAACGGCTCAGAGAAAGAGATGGCCCCCCACGTGCGTGCCGCCGCCGCCGTCCGGCTCGGTCTTGGTAGAGGGCCTCTGCCCCAATAAGATTCTTTTTGGACCAAGTTAAGCCTAACGATTTTGCCATTTTAAATTAAAAAACAGCATGATGTTTATGTCTAGACGTTGCATAGTTTATCTCAAAACGACACGCATTTCTTCTGTTTGCTAGATATTTTTAAACGAGAAGAGAGAGTCTTCAGGAAGAAGTTTCGCAACTCAACTTCCCTTGATCTCCGCAAGATTCTCGTCCACGTACAGCAGTTGTTGCGGGAAGTGGGTCTTCTCCTTCTCTTTAAATATCGTCTCTCCTCTTCATTCATTTCTTACGTTTTTCACACTTCTCAAAGCGAAACCAGCAAACCCCTTACCGTAAGTCGAGAGTGTTTCGTAGTAATAGTTCGATAGAGCATTCACGAGTGAAGCGTGAATCGCTAACCATGGTTGTATCCTGGGACTCGGTATTCGCACAGTTTCGTCTCACTACGAAGCGAATATTTAGAATTAAGGAAAGAGATCATATCTCGCCTCCATCTTTATTACGAATGCGTTTTACTTATTAGTTTCAATTCGTATTTTCATTTGTCTATTTCCTTAACATCGCTTTATTATTATCGTTTATATCAGTTCGGTTTTTCGGCTTCTACATGATTGGCCTTTTAATAGGAAATATTTTCATTATAGGACACTTTCCTCATTATTTATTACACATTAAGACATATATTTATACTGACACACTTTCATAAACTAATTTTTTACTTTTAGTTAGATCTCAATCATAAAATAACTAATTATATTTGCTTTTGGCAGGATTATCTCTCAACCATTGATTTTTCTAAAGTTTTTATAGCTGTGATTTAATCTGCCAAATTTAAAAAATCACATTATTATTTTTTTTTCTCTTTTTACGGCGTCAATTTTTTTCAGCGTTCATCAAAACGATAAACTGAAATTCTTATAATTAATTCAAGCTTTTCAACCCTGATTATTGGATTATAAGTTTTTTTTTTGCAAACTAACCTTGTTTATCAATTTGGATTATAAGACACAACACTGAAGCTTCTCCTCCGCCTTACTGAATTATTGGACGCCTAACACCAAAGAACTTGCAACCGGAATCTGCACATCACCTGTCATGTTTACCCATGATGGGGGAGAATTATACTTCTATCGCTATTTTGAAGCACACAAGGAAATGAATCTGTTTGTCACATTCTATAAACCACTGGTACCAATTCAATCGATCCAAGAAGCTGATAACCTTTTCCCATTCACAATCTCTAACCAGTCAAACAAAAAAAAATTCACAACCTTTTGAACCGTTTTTCTGGTTTTTGTCCCCCTTCAACTGTTCCCTCTCCACCTTTTACAGGAACGTCTAAAATTCATGGTTTTCCCTTTTTGATGAAGATTTTCTGAATGATACACCTACCAACACAACTACCAATTCTCACATAACTCCATCGATGATTCACTGTTTCTCTCTTATTAACGAAATGATTTAATGTGGCGACAAAATGCTATAACAAATGTTTGAAGAAGACCATGACCTTGACAGTTGAAAGACCGAAGAGGAAGACGAAAATGGTTCAGAGACTTCACTTCTTCCTGGATTTGAAGATGTCCAGGCATGTAGGTATGACCATGACTTTTGGGACCATTTGATTAACAATGACCTTGGCGGTTCCGATGTGGTTATGGCTGGCATTCATGTACCGAAAACTGCTTCACACATCATTCATTACACTACTGGTGATGCTTTTGTCCACATTGTGCTAGTATATGGAGAACTAACAATTCATTGGAAGGCTAAACCTAACAACACCGACGTACATCATCATAATTTTTCTCATGTATATCCTACTCTGATGTACACTCGTACAACCGAGTTAGGCCCTTCAACGGGTGTATGTAATCATAATTTGTCCACATATTCAACAACCTTCAATGTCCACATGTACACCACCCCATCTTCCACCAAATCGCCTCTCCCCCTTTGTCACTCCTCATTGCACGTGACGAACCTATATCCATAGAACAAACCTTTTGGATAGCGCATTCATCCTAGCCAAACTTCTTTTCATCTTTTTTTTTTTGAATTTTTAACATGTAGTATTTATCTAACCCATATTAGGTGGATTGTTGACGTTTAAAATTTTCATAATTTATGCATTTCTGTTTTCTTCTGCTCATTAGGTTGCTTATGCAGACTTTCATGCATGTTTACAATCATGCTTCATTTATCTACCTACTGTATGTACAATATTTCTTTATATGCGTGACATACATATCACAAACAACCACACTTTAATTATGTTTCACTTAAGAAGTTTTAAAAATTCATCAACCAAAATCAGTATCAACGGATTTACACTTTGCCACGTATGTCATTTTCACAAAAGAGTAACTTGTACATTTTTCTACCAAGATGTACATGTGTACAACCTCATTTTATTGTACGCTTGTAGACGTTAGTGTTTCACACATAGCACCCACAACACACTTCAATAATGTTTCACCCGACAAGTCGTATAATATCAACAACCAAACTATGAAATATAATTTCTGTTTTTTTCTACTCATTAGGTTGCTTGTACAAGATCTCCTGCATGTTTACAATCATGCTTCATTTGTCCACCTCTTGTATGTACAATCATGCTTCTTTGTATGCATGTACACATAACAGTGACATATATATAAAGACAACCACACTTCAATCATGTAAACATGCAAGGGTTTCACCTGAAAACTCTTATAAATTCATTAACCAAAATTAGTATCAACGGATTTATACTTTGCCACGTAGGTCAGTTTCGCAAAGGAGTAACATGTACATTTTCATGCCAAGCTGTCCATGTGTACAACCTCACTTCATTGTATGTTTTTATACGTTGACGTTTCACCCATAGCACCCACAACACACTTCAATCATGTTTCACGTGACAAGTCATATAATATCAAGAACCCAAAGATTTAAATTTTCAAAACCAATTGCATTTACACTCCAACGCTAGTGTCTATCCACGCGTATAATTATGTGCTAATTGTACACATGTACACAAAACCACAATATACAATTCTTTTAGAAAAATAAAACATAATTGCCAACCTAAATAGGTTTCCAAAATACGACTCCAAAAGCTTCACCATCTCTTTAGTACCCTTAAGAACATTCCTACCAAAAGCAGGTACACCAACGATGCATTAAAGTTGTTCTTTTTACTCAAGTATCGGTCAGTCGCAAACAACTAGGACGGTAACCTCTCATTCACCACTCCTCTTCTCTCTGCGCCACCTCTGTAAAACCAACACCACAAAAGAAAACTGGGATTTAGAAAATGTACAATCAAAACTCTAGTCCCAAAATCCATATTTTTAATCCTAAATCCCATATTTGAAATTTGTAACTCTTATCCACAATCGTAATTTTAGGGATGAAACTCTAACTCCAGAAGATTTGTAAATCTATAACTTCACAACAAGGCTCAAAATCAAAGAAACCCAAAATACTCAAATCGTTCAACATGCAAATAATAAACGAATTTAATCTTTTGTTTTGTCCTTCAAATTTCTCTTTTTTTCGAGACGATGTTGTCTTCTCCACCGTCAAAACGTCTTCCGTCAAAAGTTCCTTTTGTCACTTTTTTTCTACAATAAATTTCTGCATTTTAGTATAACAGTAAATAAAAAATAAATCGACCAAAATTACTTTTGTTCTGGGTCCCTACAAGTAATAAACTCATTCTTATTTATATTTCATGTCCACCAATTCATATTTTATTTTAAAAAAAAAAATTTCAAATCCTTAACGAGTCCAACTAAAATTAAATGTTCATTATCTTAATATCTCCATTAGTTTTGTTTTTAAGAGGACAAATGGATCTTCTACTATTAAAAAGTGTCTAAGTAGCATATTGTACTCTCATGTGTTATAAAAAAATAGAATGCCTCTATTTTATGTTAATAAAAAGAAAGTTGTAATTTGTAGAGAGAAAAAGAAGGAAATAAAAGCCGTGGAAGCATCTCAATCATTTCATGGGGGCTTTCTCTGTCTTTATGTAGCCGTTCCTTTTATGCTAAGGAAACATAGAGCAACTCGTGTATGCATCCAAATTTCTTTAGATGTCATGTCACAGTTACCTTTTAATTTTTATATAAAGGTTTCAATTACTCTCTTAGATATATAGTTATAAAAACATTGTTGACCAAATTATTACAATTCTATGGAGAACTAAGTGGAAGAGATGTATATTTCAAAAGTAATGGATCTTCGAGGAACCATGCAATATTATAGGATTCCCTCTTGTATACTATCCCTACGTACGTTTTATACAAAATTACTATATAATCAGTATTTAATTTTAGCATCTTCTGTTATCTTTATTGTCAATTTTTCAACGCAGATTATTGTGTGAATTGATCTATGGATTATAGTATATGCTTTTTGGTGCATAAATTAATTAAACTTATAAGAAATGACTCCATATGACTTTGGTAGTGTGCGATTTATAATGTTCTTCACTTCTTGTGAAATACTTTCTCAAAATTGCTCATTGTAATCATGATGTTCTTGCTTTTGACCTTACTTTTGGTGTATTACGGTTTAATTAATCAGAAAATGAAGTGGGAAAAAGAGACTATGCTTTTTCTTCGTTTGGTATTTAAAAGTCACCTTTTGTTGATTTTCCCCACATAGATTCAACTTTTTGTATTTTAATTAGCTGAAGAAATATATGAGAGTACGTAATGTTATTTTCTGTATGGTTGTTTAGGAGACTTTAAATGCAACCTAAATATGGATTTGATTTGCAGGTTGTATCGAGTTAGCGAGTGGAGTTTTTTTGTATTATTGGAGCTTCGAGTCACACTATGGTTGGAGGAGGTATTAAGATCCGGGAAGTGGTGATGTTGCCCTTTTCTCTTTACCGGCTTTGAGGACAAGTGCGGTTGAGTTAGTTGAGCGCTATTAAATATCTGTGGTGTGTGTTATTATGTCTTTTGTTGGAACTTGAGATCAGTTCATTATCCCAGTTCGAACTTTGAGGGTAGTCTTTGAGCGGGTTTGTTTCAGTTCTAAAGAAAAGCAACTTGTTTATGCAACCGTTTGAATCAGCTTCTTGCTAGTGTTATGTTTCCCGTGGTCTGGTTTTCTGCGTATCTCTGTTTTTGCTTGACTCAGTCAACCTATCATCCGACTATTCAAAATTTTATCAATATTTGTTGTCTTATTCGCTCCAAAGCAGAACGGTTTCAAAGTCGATTACTTTTGTTTCCATGTTTTTATTTTTTTTTGTCGTGGGATCAAGTTTACAGGTCTTATAATTTGTTCAACAGTTCATTTTTTGAAATGATATTTACAATTTAGCAAAAAAAAAAAAAAAAAGCAACCTAAACACTGGGACAAGTAGAAAATTTTCAACACGTACAAAAGTAAGTCTTACGCATATTCAAAAATCAGTAGACCATAAAGCTAGTTACAAAAAAAAAAACAGTTAACCCAAACCATAAAGCCAGTTACAAAAAAAAAACAGTAAACCAGCCCCGTTTCCACATTGTTTATTCGTCAAGTTATTCAGTTTACGAAAACAACACTAAAGAAAGAAAACAAAATAAACTTGGCTCGATCAGTGTTTGCCAATTTGTAATATTCGACATGCTTAATTGCTATTAGCATGTGTTTTCAAATATTATTAGTTTTAAAAAAAAAATTGAAGGAGATGTCAACATAAATTCCTTAGATGTTTTGAAGATTAGACACTAAATTCCCTAATTATATATATGGGGTATTGAACTTAGCTCAAAATTTTCGATATTAAAATTTCATATTGTTTTTCGTTTCTCCATATTTAAATAATTTGTGGATCCGCCTTTTTGGCGGCCAACCGAATCAGGCAGCATGATGTGAACCGCGTGAATTTGTTGTGGAGCTAAATGAACGTTTGTGCGACTTAGAATCTTCATTGCATCGCTCTACTTAAACCATTACCCATGGAAGAAAGAAAAATACAGAGATTTTTAGGATAATAATACAAACAGTACTCCCGTATGAATTTTTAGAGAGAAATAACCATATAATAGCATATTTTTTTTGTCATAAAACTAGCACAAAAAGAAAAAATTACCAAAATAATAGTTATTTAAACGTATAAATACACATGTATCTCTAAAATTAAATAGTAAAAAAAAAGTAAATTTTACTTTTTGAGATAAAAAATTAGTAGGGATGTATGATCTGGTAAAACGAATAAATTAAAATCGAACCTAGCCAAAAAATGGTTTAGATTTGGTAACCAAATAAATAGAATGAATATTATCTTATAAACTCGAATATATGTTTAGTATATAACTTGATCAAACAAAATAAATCAAAAATCGAATGACTCATATATAATATTATGGTTATATGTAAACTATATAATAAAATGAGCATAAATATATATAATTTATTTTATTGATAGAATGTTTATATTTAAAATGTTAACTTTAATAACTTATTATCTTATCTAAAATATTTTTTTTATTTCTTTCATTTTATTAAATTAAATTATATATATGTTGACGACACATATTTATGCTAAATTTTAGTTATTTAATAATAATAGGGGTCTTTCAAAAATAACTTAAGATTCTTGGTCAAATGCAAAATTAATCATTTTTCTTTTGAAATTTTCATTTACTATATTCATTCCAAAAATTCAAGTTCTTCACGAAAAATTAATCATTTTACTTTTGAAATGTGGAATGTTAGCTGATGTGCCATACATGAAGGTAACATCTCTTGTCGGGGCAATGTCAACTTGATTAACCGTGCAACTATCAAACAAGAACATGCACGATTAATCACACTAACATGATTGAGACCAAGGTTGCTACTCTCAAATACACACACTCACCCATTCCAAGAATGATTTCCCTTACAGTATTCTACACACTTTTGATCTACTTGAGACCCTCTTCATAATCTTCTGAACAATTCAATCTCTCTGATGTTTTCCATATCCAAGTATGGTTCTATTGCTTTCTGATTTGTTCTTCTGTCTATCAACTGAGGATTCAACAAGTTCGTTTATAACAAGCTTAATTCACCAATTGAGTACTCTAGTATGACGAATTCGTACTTTCTGTACTGATATATCCTTGACATTCCCATATGCTTTACGGTCATACCTTTTCTTGCACTCATCAATCTTCTTCAGCATTCACTTAACATCTCTTTTCTAATTATCCATTTTAATCTTCAGGTAGAACTTGAGTTCCTTCTCCCACGTCTTTTACTGACTAACCTTGTCTACAGAACACTCCTCATATCTTCCACTGAAATTATCTTTATTATGTTCCTCCTAAGTTTTCTTTAAGTTTTAATCCTCTAACTGAGTTCCTCAAATATGAATGGAAATGCCATCTTGATTTACTACTTGCAATCTTGAAAACTCTCCATTCCTTCCTTATAAGACAGCCTAATAAATCGCTTCAATTTCTGCTTCATGATTCTTCAGATCCTTCTCAATATCGACACCGAATTTCCCCTCCTAAAAGCATAAGCAACAGCATTTTCTTTTCCTAAGGCTTCTTTGATCAGTGGACACTTGAATTCCTTCTCCATATTGAAATGGTTACCAAATTTGATGTACAACAAACCTGTCGCCATCTCCATCTCTTGCATCAGATAATTTAGCTTATTCTTCTTTAGTTCCCTTGATGCATAAGCGATTACCTTATCGTCTTGCATTAGCATTTACCTAAACCAATACACGATGCATCCATGCAATAGTATATGCTGGTTAGGCTCATGCAAATCTAAGATATACATAGACGATGAGATTTCCTCTATCTGATTGCATACTTCATCAATAATTTTACTTCATTCGAAGGTAACACTATTATCAGTCAATCATCTCAGCGGTTGACATGGTTTCTAACTCTTGAACAAAATTCTGATGGTAATCGGCCAATCCAAAGAACTTTGAATCTCGATAATAGAGATTGGACACAACCATTCTGCAATAGTAGCGACCATTTCTAAAACTGCAGCAGCTCTTTGTTCTAACTTGCTGACTAAGGGATCCAACTTCCCATTTCCCCACAAAAGAATTTACTACAACGTGAAGCGTCCATCAATTGTCCTTGAAAAATAAATTACACCTTGCAACCGATCTTTAATAACTCACCAATTCTAAAAAGTTGACAATTGACCCTGATGGTCACGTCCTCAGTTCAACTTATAAACACAAACTCTGGTTCTTCTTGTTTACCACTGACATAGATACACTCCATGGCAAAGAACTAAATCGAACAAAACCTTTCTCCAAACAATTATTCTAACTACTAATTGAAATAGGGTAAAACCACTTGGCAAGATGCCTAGGCTATTGCAGCGAACCTAGGTTCACGAAGAATACTGAACGGGTCACTTCTAGATGTCAACAATCCTTCCAATTCCTTAAACACATCTCCATGCTCCCTAGTTATCTAACGGTTCTCAATACTATGCTCCTTGTTATCTTTTATTTCTCAATGATCAGGATAATGGAATACACCATCACCTTTTCCCAAAAAGTTTTCAACTCTCCAAACTCATATGAGCGATGCTCCAACACTTGCTAGAATACCACGGAAGTCCAACGGTGACTGGTCATCTTTCAAGGAATTCTTTCCTCAACAACTTCCTAATTGAGCTCGGTAACTAGATAGTCAATCTCACTGTAGATAGAAACAAATCGCTCTAATAGAAATACTAAGGAACAGGGAAATCATACCATAACTCAAAATGACAGCCAGTACTTCCACGAATAAGAACGGTATACTTGAATTCACTAAAGTGAATCCTCTCTAAAACTACGACACTACTTGGGAACTACAACTATGTGTTGTTCCCAAAACAAATACAATATGGGTGGAAAATACCATCCATAGACAAGGTCTCTTACAACACCTTGATCACACATTTACTTATTTATTAAATCATTCTTAATTTTTTTTTAAATGCACACAACACACAATGGGTTAAGAAGCAAACCTGTGATTGGACCTTTTAGAGGTTTTGACGGTTCAAGAAAATCTAAAGCGTAGGCTTTACCCAAATAGCCAAACACTTGGGTAGAGATTAATGGTAAGGAAAAGTGAAACAGTTCAACAAGTGGTACCCTAGGTATAGGTAAATGGAATCGGGTAACTTCAGGGGCAAGGGTAGAATAACTTCCTTATTCTTTAGAGGAACGACCAAAGTGCGAATGGCGTACACGATCCAGGATTTTATCCACTTGAAGAAGCACAACCATAACATAATCATCATAACAACTTGGGTCCTCGATCTTGATTTAATTAAACGCCCAACCAAAATAATCTCTGTGACTTTCTTGATTCATTACCTGAAACTGACCTTTGATCTGAACGGGTCGCCTTTAGACGGTCTGAATGGCACAAAAAAACTTCCTTAGACAGTAACAGCTCCCTTAACATACACATCATACTCCACCAACTCCTCAAAGCTCTAGAACTCCATGGTCTTTTGTTTGCTCCAAAATTATTATCTAAGTCCTCATAAAAATTCACTGATGATCTTCAGTTCATCCTCCAAACCATAATGGAAGAATCAGATTCACTCAACTTCAAAATCTTGGCGGAACATCTCACTTTGCCAACTCTATAAGCTGAATCTTCAATATGTCCCATGCCTTGAGTAGAAAATACTTCTTAAATTCTTGAAAGAAATCTGTCTAACATGGATTAACATTCCCATAATGACGCTTGACGCTTGACATTTAACTCACTGAATCCTTCTTGATATTGTATACTTACATATCCTTCTTGCAATCCTCAGAACAATAGGCTCTGCCAGTCGTTCTTCTCCCAGTATTGCCTTCGAAATCTTCCTCAATTAAAGTCTACATCGAATGGTTTAGTCCTTCTTCAGTATCTTGTGGTCCTAACTTCTTGATCCTCTTCAGAAACGTTAAGATGTCTTGTTACAACGGAATGGTGATGGTGCGTCCATCGTCTTGTACTATAGTCAAACTATCTCCTCCACCAACGCTAAGCTTGAAACACTTTCTGAATCAATCAGGCTTGTACGACTATGGTTCTGGAACGTCTGAGCATAAGCTGGATAAACTTGAGCATCTGGAAGACACATATGCATCTGGGTGATCATGTGCTGCAAAATCTCCTGAAACTAGGCACGTCGAAAGCTAATCCGAGCATGACGTTAATGGATTGAATCTTGACAGGAATGAACCGAAGAATGACGGTAGAAAATTTGAGCTTAACGGGAACAGAATCGGTAAGTACGCTCCACCCTGTCAAGCTTGTCTTGGTGTATTTGCTATGAAAGTTAACGGTAAGGTAACTACCCATGACTATCTATCCTAAGATGAAGGAACCAGCCAGCATATCCTACTTATCCTTGCAACTCATTTTGACATGAAAAACATTTGAAACATGTCCCATTCAAGCATCGTATAACCATGCTCTGATACCACCTTTGTGACACCCCCGATCGTAGATGACCAGAAATGACACGGTCGATCCTCCCTGAAAACCGACCCGAGGTTCCCGAATACTTCGAAGTTCCTTGGACTAGCAATCTGAGAACATCGATGCTCCTATCGGATATCACTTAAAGTTTTCCAACCCGACCAAGCAATACCCGATAGTTAGTTCGTCCTGAACAAGGACTAATATCATATGGAACCCGTACTTTAGAAAAATCGTTATACATTATATTTATTCATTCAAAATCATTTTACAAAAATGTTATAGGTCGACCTTGAAATTATCGGAAAACAAGCTTTATACAAAAGTTATATACAAAACGTCTTGCAAGGATAATAAATCTACCGCTGGCTAATGCTGTTCCTTCCCGTCCTAGAGTAAGGTCTTCCACCTACTGGTAACCTACATCACAAATGAGTCATGAGTAACTAGTTTACCCAGTGAGTCTGATACCGCACCCTAACACATATTAATAAATCCCGAGCAATCAACATCATTTGTATGCAATGGAAACATATTCAATAACTCATATAATATAAGGGTTTTCATTCCATCAATGTAAATCTTATCTTAAACATCACCTCCACGATACCTGCCATTCACTCATACATATAATATATATATATATACCAGACCCGGAAAACCACTAAGGCAAACCGAGCCTAGCGGAAAAATAAATATAACCATCATCTCCATCAGATATTCAAAGATCGAACATCTAACGATGCATGCAGTTACACGGCCTCCAGGGAGCGACCCCATCATCGTGTCTTCGTGACCTTGTTCCATATCGCTGGACCAATTCACGGTAATGCGGGACTTTTGGGAGAGTGAGTATACAATAAGACTTCACATGATTCATACTTATATACTTAATTATATAGTTATATATATTAGTACTTAAGAAAAAGTACTAAGACTCAGGATAAACCTCAAATAATTATTTTGAGTAATTCTTCAGTGTTTACTCAAGGTAAACACTTCACAATTAAATATCGATCAAGAGACAATACTTAATCAATCAAACATATTTAGTATGCAATAATGCTATACTCATTCATAACTCATCAATCATATATCTAGACTCACCATTGAATCCATGAGATTGGCTAAGGAAGACTAGACTCGAGCTTAAGCTAATCACACTCCACTTCTCTCCTGATTCAGAACGTCCAAAAGGTTACCCGGACTGATCTTCAGACTTCTCCGACCAGCTGAACCAAGACAGGACGTTTGGATACAAGATTATTCAGTTCGGTTCAAACAGAAACTAAACTCAGCTCAGATCATCAACGTATATCAGTTCACTAATGGTTCTAAGAAAATGATCAGCCAATGATCAAGTTCTTACCTAGACAGAACATGGTTCTACTTGATTAATCTGGTTGATCCTTCAAGCTTCTCTCGGCCACTGACCTGAAACAGAGTGGTTTGATCTCAATCAGTTCGGTTCAAGATATAACAACTTAAATCGGTTCATAACAGCTCATGCTCAGTTTAGTTCGGTTCTAATCAGTTCACAACAGCTTAGGTTGGTGCTGCTCAGACCAGATCAGTTCAAGACAAGTTCAGACCATATACAGCAAGGCTCAGCTCATTCCTAGACAAGATTAAATCTGTTCGGTTCAGAACATGAATATTCCAGCAGTTTGGTTCAAGCTAACTAATTAAATCAATTCGGTTCAAGCTCGGTTCTGCTCATCCTATATCAGATCAGCTCAGTTCAGACAAGGTGGATTCAGGACAGGATAAGTTCAGTTCAGCTTAAGTCTAAACAATTCAGATCAGTTTGCTTGCGGTTTACTGAAATTAATTCAAACCGAGACTAAACAAACTGAACCGTAACAACTACTTAAACAAGTGATTCAACCATGACCTGAGCTAAAGATGAAATGGTTCTGATCAGACAGTAACTGAGACAAGGAGATGAAGCTTACTCAAAATCTAAACCGGTGGATGAACTCAGGTGATTCTCCTCTCCAATGTAAGCTTACGACTGGACTGATAAAGCAGAAACATCCAGGTCTGATCATGATCTGAACAGAACTAGGTTTAGGGTTTTATTTAAAAATCTCACCTTCTGATTTTTTCCACAGCAACAGAGTGATCATGGGATGAAGATCAAATCACCAGCAATTTTCTCTTGATTTTTCTTCTGATTTTTCTCTCTCTCTTTCTCTGATTTTTCTCTCAGTCTCTCATAATTTTTCTCTGTTTTTTCTTGCAGGTTATGGACGACCAAAAGAGAGAAGATGGTGTTTTATAACATAAGGGGTTGCTTCAGCTCAGGGTTTAACTCATGACAAAGCAAGGTTAAAAGAGGACATGTGGAAAGCTGCTTCATTACTCTCATCAGCAAGCTGTTGTCCTTCCCTCCCATGAAGAAAAGCTGCAAGCAGCTGGTGACAATCATATGACTGAATTAATGAGCAAGCACAGCAAGCAGCTTGTGACTTGCATGTGCCAATTACTACAGAAGCAAAGCAAGCAGGAAGGTGCTTGGCATGTGACTTGATAAGAGTTTGGCCATCGTCTCTGGCCAGTCAACTTTCTGACATAATTCAGTCAATTGCAAACGTAACATGATTATTCCAGACAACTTACATATAAGTCGTCTGAAAAAATTTCGATTTTTTTTGTTAACAAAGGACGACTTATCTGGAAGTCGTTTGACAAGACGACCTCACTGTAAGTCTTCTTTTGTAAATATTCAATTGTAAAAATGACCTAAACGGATGACTTCCAGGGAAGTCGTCTAGGTCAATCATTAATAAACTTTCATTTTTTTCAAAAAGTTTTAATGGATTTATAATATTTTCTTGTTAATTCATGTAGATTAGTCAATATTGGGGCTACTGAATGAAATTTATAACTTAATTGGTGATAATTATGAGGTTACCATATACATGTTATTAACTTTTTGTTTATGACAGACGACTTCCAGGAAGTCGTCCAAGTCGTCTCTGCTTAACTTTTCTGAATTTCTTTTCTATGATTGCTAATGTGTTTTAATCTGATTCTTTGCAGATGATATGTCATATACCTTTAGTCTACGGAGAATGGTCGGTGAAAAACGTCTCTTGGGATTTTGTGGTTGATAAAGCTAAAGGAGCGAGAATGTTCTTTTTGAGTGAAGGTTCTACACATGCCAAACTTGTTGAAATGGCTGTAGAAAATTATAACCCGGAAGCAGAGGTTGTGGAGTTAACCTACTTATTACTAGAAGAAATGAGGTATCAAGACACTCCTCCTATTAATGTTACAAGTGATAGACAAGTTCAGAACTTGATCGAGATCACTAAAATGCATGGTGTACGTCTTTGTGTTTCAAGCCGAATGAAGCTGAGAACGGTTAAAGATGAAAATATAGAAGCTGAAGATGCTAATGAAGTTTCAGAGGAAGGGGAAGAAGATGGTGATGGGGTTGAAAATGATGATTGAGAGGAGGATGTTAACTTGCCTAAAGCTGAAAATGATGATTGGGAGGAGGATGTTAACTTCCCTAAAGCTGAAAATGATGATTGGGAAGAAGATGTTAACTTGCCTAAATCAGAAAATGTTGAAGCGGATGATCTTGGTGAAGATTATAGCGAGTATGGAAAAGTTAAGGATGAGGATGAGGAAGAGGAAGAAGGAGATAATATATGTTTTGAGGAATTCAAAGAGACATATGGTGGTGAAGGAGGAAGGTCGAAGGCCAACATACCAATATTTATGTCAACCAGAGTTTTGTTAGTAAGGATGCACTAGTTTCAGAGCTGCGATTGATAGCAATGAAGCGTAAGTTCTCCTTCATAATATTCAAGTCAACAAAAACTCTATTTGTGGCAACTTATCGTGTTAATAGGTGTGGATGGAAGCTTAGAGCGAGTGTGAAACATGGAACAAACACGTTTTGGGTAACCAAGTATATGAGCACTCATACATGTTCTATTTTGGACCGACTGGCTGTGCGGAAACATTGTACTCCGAAGTATGTTGGTAGGCTTTTCATCGATCGCGTTGGAATCATTGATGGATTGAATCCGCAGCATATCAAAGATGCTATGAAAAATATGTTTGACATGACTCTATATTACACCACCTTATACAAAGCATTGTTATATGCACAAGAATTGGTGAGAGGATCAACAGAAGATGGGTATGAGCGGCTGTCTTCATATTTGGAGCAAATCGAATTAGCAAATCCGGGTTCTATCACTAGTATAGAACTTGATTCTGAGAGTAGATTTAAGTATTTATTTATATCTTTTGGAGCTTCTATTGCTGGTTTCAGTTTCAAAGAAGGGTCATCGTGGTGGATAAGACTCACTTAAGTGGGTAGTATGGAGGTGTTATGTTAGTTGCAGCTGCACAAGATGGTAATTTTCAAATATTTCCATTGGCTTTTGGAATTGTAGATGCTGAAATTGAAGATTCTTGGGAATGGTTTTTCACGAAATTGACGACTTTTATATCTGATCAGTTTGCTTTTGTGATAGTCTCTAACCGGCACATAGGCATTATAAAGGCTTGTGACAAAGTGCTTCCTTGAGCCTCCCGAAGAATATGTTATTATCACCTACAACAAAACATTGTCAAAAACTTTAAAGGAAAGCATCCCTTATACTTGGTCAAAGGTGATGCGTATGCTCATACACTTGACGATTTTAACCGGTACATGGACGAGATACGAAGTGCAAATCCGGATCTTGCAACATATTTGGAGGAAGCCAACATGGTTCTATGGTCAAGGGTTCATTGTCAAGGAGAAATGTTCAACATAAAAATGAGCAACATCGCTGAATCTATTAATTCTGCACTAAAAAAAGCAAGAGGATTTCCCATACCATTCATTTTGGAGTTTATAAGGCAGAAGCTAGGAAGGTGGTATTGGAAAAGGAGAGAAGATGCTTTGACTCTCACATCTGAACATAGCCGAGGAGTTGAATACTTATTGGCGGTTCATTCAGAGCTAGCAGATCATTTGACTGTCCAACCAATCGATGGATGGCGATTCTTTGTAAAAGGAGGTATCTAAAACTGTATTGTTGATTTGGAACATGGAAAGTGTGAATGTGGTGTATATGCTGTCGAGAAAATACCTTGCTCACATGCCATAGCAGCTGAAAATCATGTTGGTTTGCATATTTCTACCCTAGTCATCGTTCAACTCAAAGGATACTTTGTTTGCAGGATACTCACAAAATATATATCCTTCTGCTGGAGAAGTTAAAGCAAGCAAATGTCTTCCACCGAATGTAAAGCGTCCACCGGGAAGACAAAAGAAATCAAGATGGCAATCTTGGTTGAAGATATCCAGGATGAAAAGACACAAACCCATGAAGCAATACATGGTTTATAGATGTTCAAACTGCAAAGAAACATATCACACAACTCCACATTGTGAGAACTGATCTTCTGGATGACTTATGGTAAGTCGTTTGTAAGTCGTCTATAAATCGTCTGTAAGTCGTCTGGTGGAAGTCGTCTGGTGGAAGTCGTCTGTAAGTCATTTGGTGGAAGTCGTCTGGAAGTCGTCTAGAAGTCGTCTGGTGGAAGTCGTCTGGTGGAAGTCTTCTGGAAGTCGTCTGGTGGAAGTCTTCTGGAAGTCGTTTGAAAGTCGTCTGAAAATCGTATGTATGTCGCTTGGAAGTCTTTTTTTATCTTCTTATTATGAACTTCTTTATGATCTTGTATGAACTTAATTAACTTTTTATCTTGTTATTATGAACTTCTTTACAATCTTATTATGAACTTTACGATCTTGTTATTTACTTCTTTATGTTCTTGTTATGATCTTGTTATGAATACAAAATATAAAATAATCCGAACTTACAAATATAAAATAGAACTTACAAGTTGAGCTTACAAAATGAGTTTTACAAAATAAGAATAGAACTTACAATATGGGTTAGAAGACTTCCACATAAGTCGTCTGGTAGAAGACGACTTACATGCAAGTCTTCTATTCATACATGCTCTGGTTGACATCAATTTCAGTTACCTTTTTTTTATGGCCGTCGGAAAGCTCTTCAAATATATCCACCACCATCTTCTCCCTAATAGACATGATGTTCTTGTCATGCAAGGCACCGGGAAATGACAAGCCAAGAGCATGACAATCAATGTACTTCAAGGTGAAGACGCCACAATTTCCACTTCGACACTGAGGTGCATTCGCACTCTCATACGTGAATGGCGCCGTGCTAGTGAGTATTTGCAACGTTCTTCAATATTGGCAGCGCACTCAACAAGCAAATAAGGGATCATATTGACAAAAGGAGCCATTACCTGATCTAGTTGTGCTTGTCTAATATATCCAACGATGCTTTCTCAGACAACTATGTGCCTCTTAGGGATCGATATCCACATACCTAGCCAATGATTGTTCTTGTAGTTCACTGGCGCATATATATCATCGACATGTAACCCCCAAATCTTGTTTATCCGGCAAAATGAGGGTACAACGTGATATAGGCTGGAATGCTAGAGTGTGCCGAGGTATAGGCCGAGGTTCACCCTGGTCGACTGGATCGGACCGGGCAGGCTGATCGGCTGAATCCGGGATGGGCAGGCCGATAGGTATGGTCGGGCCGATTGGTACCTAAGACACAAAACAATATTCTTATGAGATTTTTATGGATTTTTATGAATGAAAGACAGTAAAAAAAACTAAGACTATTATGCAGGACGAATGGAAAAGAAACGATGGCCTAAGGATGCAATAAGAACAAGAGTAGTTAAAAGAGATAGGGATGAAGATGGGATCGTATTGCTGGACGGCTGTCTCTCTCAATAGATCAGTGGATGGACTTGTGGAAGGATGATGGGATTGAGCCTGCTGGATGTGTATCTCTCTCAGGCCGAATCAGTGGATGGAAGGGAATGAATAATCGCCACAAGCTTGGTGAAAGAAGCTTGATAAGATTTGAGGTTGCTCCTGGCCGACTCACACAACTAGAAGACTTAGGTTTCTTTGCTCTAGGGCAAACTGACTCATATATTGATAATAGGTTGAAAAATACACGGCTGCTCATATGGGGATTAAATACCCGCAGCTATTTCCCTTCTAGGGGACTTGAAGCAAAAGCAAAGAAATAAATGCAAAACTTGTTCGACAAGGCCAAACAATGGGCCGACTCAACTTGGACTCTAAAAGGCTAACAATTGCCTTGCTTATTGGACTCAATCGAAAATTAAAAGGAGAAGGACCTAATGTTTGCCACTAAAATAAAACAAAAACAATAAACCGGTTAGAAATCATAATTGAGTTCTTACCTAGATTTGAACTGGGGGATCAAATCTTAGAACCGGCTGAATTGGAACATGGGGCTGAACCGAGAAAACTTAAGGACAAGACTAGGCCGGCTTGGTTCTGGATAAGGGATTGGAACTGAATGGAGCCGGGTGGTTCATGAACCTCAAGTGGTTGGTCCGGGTCTTGGATGCTCAGCTGGACCATCTCTTGGATCAGTAGTTGTTCTTGGTTGTTTTGGCCTTCTCGATCCATCAGGTGTTGGACAGCTTTGTTAAGTTCCTCTCGGATGACCCTTGTACCTGACCGGGTGGTCGGGCCTTTGCGGATGATGGGAACCTCGACTTGGATGGCCGCATCATTCCCTCCCCCTTGAAAAGGTTCTGACCTCAGAACAGCATCATCTGCATGGAAGGGAGACAAATCAGTTACATTGAACGTAGGAAAAATTTTTAGCTCACCTGGAAGGTCAAGTTTGTAGGCGTTGTTATTGATCCTTTCTAGGACTTGGAATGGTCCGGTCCCTCGTGGTGATAACTTGGACTTCCTAGCATCCGTAAACCTCTCCGGCCTCATGTGTACCCACACCAAGTCGCATGGATTGAAGATGACCTCCTTTCTTTTGAGGTCGACCCGGGCCTTAGTCTTGGCCGCCTTCTCTTCTATCCTCTCTTTGACTCGTTGGTGGAGTTTCTTCACAAAGTCTGCCTTGGTGGAGCCTTCCTGGCTGCTGTATATAGCTGGAGGCAAATCAATAAAGTCCATAGGAGTTTTTGGATTGAATCCATACACAACCTCAAAAGGGGACAGGTTAGTAACCGAGTGCTTAGCATGATTATAGGCAAAATTCAATGAATGGTAAACATGTTAACCAGTTTCTTAAGTTCTTACCGACCGTAGCTCTCAATAACTGAGAGAGTGTACGGTTTACTACCTCGGTTTGGCCATCAGTTTGGGGATGGCAAGTGGTCGAGAACAGCAGCTTAGTTCCAAGCTTGCCCCAAAGTGTCTTCCAGAAATGGCTTAAGAACTTGGTGTCTCGGTCAGACACAATGGTCCTGGGTATCCCATGTAGGCGCACCACTTCCTTGAAAAACAGGTTGGCTGTTTGGGTAGCATCATTGGATTTATCACAAGCAATGAAGTGAGCCATCTTTGAAAACCTGTCCACAACTACAAAAATGGAGTCCTTGTGGTTTATCTTGGGCAAGCCCAGCACAAAGTCCATGGAAATGTCTACCCAAGGGTGGTTAGGAATTGGCAAAGGCATGTATAAACCAAAAGGATGGGACCTGGATTTTNTGCATAGGTTTTCAACATCCTTCTTCATGTTCGGCCAAAAGAAGTGCTCGGTTAGCACACTCAAGGTCTTGTCTCGACCAAAATGACCCATGAGTCCACCTCCGTGAGTCTCCCTGGTCAGTAGGTCTCGCATGGATCCCCGGGGAATACACAGCTTCTTGTCTTTGAACAGGAATCCATCGTGCTGGTAATAGGAGCCATGAGCTCCCTGTATAGTATTCCTGAAAGCATCTTGAAAATCAAGGTCAGTAGAGTAAGAATCCTTAATCAACTCAAAGCCCATGATTTTTGCCTCCATGGTTGCAATGAGGGCATGGCGCCTAGAGAGAGCATCGGCTACTATGTTCTCCTTGCCCTTCTTGTATTTGATGACATAGGGGAAGGTCTCCACAAACTCCAGCCATCTTGCGTGCCTCTTCTTCAGTGTGGTTTGCCCCCTTAGGTGCTTAAGAGTCTCATGATCTGTATGAATAACAAACTCTTTAGATAACAAATAGTGTTGCCAAGTTTCAAGAGACCTTACAAGAGCATAGAGCTCCTTGTCATAGGTGGGGTAGTTGAGGGCAGCTCCACTCAATTTCTCACTAAAGAAGGCTACTGGCCGGCCCCCTTGTGTGAGCACAGCTCCTATACCCGTTCCTGATGCATCACATTCAATCTCAAAGGTTTTATCAAAATTAGGCAGGGTAAGAACAGGCACGTGGGTCAGGCTGTGTTTGAGCCTGTTGAATGACTCCTCCTGGGCTGGTCCCCATGTGAAGGATACATTCTTCTTTTTCACCGAGGTCATTGGGGCAGCAATGGTGCTGAAGTCCTTGACAAATCGCCTATAGAAGCTGGCCAGCCCATGGAAGCTCCGGACATGCCCAATGGTGGTGGGCGTGGGCAACTCTTGAATTGCCTTGACCTTCTCTTCATCAACCTTGAGGCCCTGTGAACTTACAACAAAGCCTAAAAATACCAATTGATCAGTACATAAGATGCATTTCTTAATGTTAGCATAAAGGCCTTCTTGCCTAAGTGTTTTCAAAACCTGTTCCAAATGTTCAACATGGTCGGTTAGGTTGTGGCTATAGATCAATATATCATCAAAATAGACAACCACAAATTTACTGATATATGGCCTTAGAACCTGGTTCATAAGCCTCATGAAAGTGCTAGGAGCATTGGTAAGGCCGAATGGCATGACCAGACACTCGTACAAGCCTTGCTTGGTTTTGAAAGCAGTCTTCCACTCATCTCCTTCTTTCATTCTAACTTGGTGGTATCCACTCCTGAGATCAATCTTAGAAAACACAGTAGAACCACTCAACTCATCCAACATATCATCTAACCTGGGTATAGGGTACCTATACTTGATGGTTATGTTGTTGATGGCACGGCAGTCCACACACATGCGCCAAGTTCCATCCTTCTTAGGAACCAATAGGACAGGGACGGCACATGGGCTGAGGTTCTCCCTGATGTAGCCTTTGTCCATGAGGTCTCGGACCTGCCTCTCCAATTCCTTGGTTTCTTCAGGGTTCACCCTGTAGGCGGCTCGGTTTGGCAGTGGGGCACCCGGGACCAGGTCGATCTGGTGCTCAATTCCCCGGATGGGTGGTAGGCCGGCTGGAATTTCCTCTGGGAACACATCATTGTACTTGTCCACGAGTTCCTTAGCTTGGGCTGGAAGTTCAGGAACCTCAAATCCTGCAAAACAACCTTCCTTGAAGACCATTAGTAGCACCTGTGTCTCAAGTTGTAGGGATTTAATCACTCGGTCAGAATTGATATAAAGGTTAGTTTTACTTACCTTGTTGGTGTGGTCCATGGCTTTTTGCATGTCGTGTACCTCCTGAGGGCTGAGGGGAGACAAGTTGTGCTTCTTGTTGTTATGGTTGAAACTGTAGATGTTGGTCCGCCCATGGTGGATAGTCTCTTTATCGAATTGCCAAGGCCTTCCTAAGAGTAAATGGCCGGCTTGCATTGGTACAACATCACACTTAACTTGGTCCAGGTACTTGCCAATGCTGAAGGACACTACAACTTGTTCGGCTATCTTGAGCTCAGTCTCATCATTGAGCCATTTGAGTCGGTATGGGCGAGGGTGGGGTGTTTTGATCAAGCTAAGCTTGTCAACAAGGTACTTGCTAGCCACGTTAGTACAAGAACCACCATCAATGATTAAACTACATACCTTGTGCTCAATGATGCTCCTTGTATGGAAGATGTTTTCCCTTTGGATAGTCTCGGGGTCAAAGAGGGCACTGAGGGCTCTCCTGGTCACCAACAACTCTCCTGCTTCAGGGTAATCAGTCACTTCCTCATCGGATACTGCTTCCTCTATCTCGGCCTCATCTTGAGACTCATATTCACCATCGGCCTTAAGGATCATTACTCGCTTGTTTGGACAGTCCCGTGCATAATGTCCTTTACCCTGACACTTGAAACAAGTGATGTCACGAGTCCTTGTATTTGGGTTAGAAGGCTTACCTTGGTCCGGCTGGTTAGTCTTGGCTGAGTCGGCTGAGTTCTTCTTAAACCGGCTCTCAACCTCAAGGGCCTTTCCCTTATCTTGATTCTTTGAAGAGGACTGGTTCCAGGCTGGTTTGCTCCGGTTGGTGGCCACATTCTTCCTCTTAATGTGTTGCTTGGCCTGAATGGCAAAGTGCAACAAATCCTCAAAGGTCTCATAGGGCTGTCTCTCCACCTTACGAGCAATCCGGTCTTGCAATCCATCCAGGAACTAAGCCATCAATGTCTCGTCAGGTTCAGTGGTCTCCAGCTTGTTCCTGAGGGATTCAAACTCCTCGAAATACTCCTCTACGGACTTGGTTCCCTGAGACAGTTTCCGAACACGTTTTTGTAAGTCCCTTTGATAATATGAGGGGATATACCTGGTTCGGAGCTTAGTCCGCATCTCGGTCCAGGTGCGTGCTCTCCATGATGGCCCGGTCTTAGCAATGTCTCTATCCCACCAGGCTAAAGCATTCTCAGTCAGGTTGGCAGCGGCTAAGGTGATCTTCTTAGCCTCGGAGTAGTTGTAGTACTCGAAGATGTACTCCATCCGCTTCTCCCATTCAATATAGGCGTCTGGATTGACCTTTCCAGCACAGGTTGGGGGAGTCAGTTTGAGGTCCTTGCCTCCAACCCACAGAGCCTCTTCTCCTTGGTCTCGGCCTCTCCTCCTTCCTCCATCGGCTGGTCCTCTACGGCCTCGGCCTCTATCGGGTTGAAAAGGTCAGTGCTTGGCCGGGGGTGCGGCCTCCGAGTCTTCACTGTCTCCTTCAGACTGTGAACGTGGATCCTCCAGATAGGGATGGTTCCTCCCTTAGTTCCATGGTCCGGGGCTACGAGCTTTTTTTTCTAGTCGAGCCAACTGGGCAGTCACGGCTCGCATGGTCTCGGATAGTTGAGCTTGGCCGGCGAGTAGCTGCTCGTTGATGGTTGCTTGGTTGGCGGCTTGACCTAGGTCTCCCATTGCTCCTGCAATAATCAGAAAAAGAAAAACAAGTAAAGAAGAAAAAGAAATCGATGGCCTTAAATAGGACAACCGATTTAAAAGAAAAAAGGAAAGAAGATATGCAAGGATTGGAAAAGAAGGCAAATATATTTAGGTTTCCTTTTTTGAATGAAAATTTACTTGGACAAGAGTCTAAACCTAGATAACTCGGTTTTAACCTAGGGTTTTCGTCCAGCAGTCAAGGTAAATTCTGAAACCCTAAAATGCACCTATATGAAACTCTTTTTTTTTTGAATGCAATAAGATGAACAGCAAGAATGACTAAGGTAAGAAGCAACCGATTTCTTCAAGAGCTTTTGGCTCTGATACCAAATGATATAGGCTGGGATGCTAGAGTGTGCCGAGGTATAGGCCGAGGTTCACCCTGGTCGACTGGATCGGACCGGGCAGACTGATCGGCTGAATCCGGGATGGGCAGGCCGATAGGTATGGTCGGGCCGATTGGTACCTAAGACACAAAACAATATTCTTATGAGATTTGTATGGATTTTTCTGAATGAAAGACAGTAAAAAAAACTAAGACTATTATGCAGGACGAATGGAAAAGAAACGATGGCCTAAGGATGCAATAAGAACAAGAGTAGTTAAAAGAGATAGGGATGAAGATGGGATCGTATTGCTGGACGGTTGTCTCTCTCAATAGATCAGTGGATGGACTTGTGGAAGGATGATGGGATTGAGCCTGCTGGATGTGTATTTCTCTCAGGCCGAATCAGTGGATGGAAGGGAATGAATAATCGCCACAAGCTTGGTGAAAGAAGCTTGATAAGATTCGAGGTTGCTTCTGGCCGACTCACACAACTAGAAGACTTATGTTTCTTTGCTCTAGGGCAAACTGACTCATATATTGATAATAGGTTGAAAAATACACGGCTGCTCATATGGGGATTAAATACCCGCAGCTATTGCCCTTCTAGGGGTCTTGAAGCAAAAGCAAAGAAATAAATGCAAAACTTGTTCGACAAGGCCAAACAATGGGCCGACTCAACTTGGACTCTAAAAGGCTAACAATTGCCTTGCTTATTGGACTCAATCGAAAATTAAAAGGAGAAGGACCTAATGTTTGCCACTGAAATAAAACAAAAACAATAAACCGGTTAGAAATCATAATTGAGTTCTTACCTAGATTTGAACTGGGGGATCAAATCTTAGAACCGGCTGAATTGGAACATGGGGCTGAACCGACAAAACTTAAGGACAAGACTAAGCCGGTTTGGTTCTGGATAAGGGATTGGAACTGAATGGAGCCGGGTGGTTCATGAACCTCAAGTGGTTGGTCCGGGTCTTGGATGCTCAGCTGGACCATCTCTTGGATCAGTAGTTGTTCCTGGTTGTTTTGGCCTTCTCGATCCATCAGGTCTTGGACAGCTTTGTTAAGTTCCTCTCAGATGACCCTTGTACCTGACCGGGTGGTCGGGCCTTTGCGGATGATGGGAACCTCGACTTGGATGGCCGCATCACAACGCCTCCATAAAAATCCCACGCCCCCCCCCCCAGGAAGCCTTCTTCCTAAACTGTTAGGATCCATCTCCGATTTATACTTCCATACAAATAACAGTGAAAAATAACTATTTATATTTCCAGTAAAAAAAAGTGGTTTGATAATTGTAATTTAGTAAAAGTAAAAGTTTTGTATGGTTTGGAAGACTTTCGGGTAAGTCGTCTAAAACCAGACGACTTCCTGGAAGTTTCCAAAAATCCTAAATATAAAACCTAGCTCAAATAACTAACAAAATAAAATTAAAAACTTCGTTAAACTTAATATAAATTTTAATTGTGTTTAATATACACAAATCTAAACACATATACCTCAAATTTAAAATTTTCAAGAAAAAAGTTAAGCTTCCAACCTCTAACCCCTAAATGTACATACAATACTACAACATATGTTACCAAAACCCAAACCAACTAATACCATCACTTACTTCATTCATCTCATATAGGTTTAAATCAATTCAATTTTATTAGATCTTAATTTATATCATTTACAAATATTTATAATTACATTATAAACATTTTCCCCCTGTCGAAATATTTTTCATAAAATTTATAAATTATTTTTAAGATTTACTCTTCTAGAAGACTTCCTGGAAGTCGTCCAACAAGTCGTCTCGCAGAAGACCTAAGAAAATGCGCAGACGACTTACTGGGGTTAAATTCGTAAAAAGGCACACTGTTTTTTTGTTTGGTCACAAGGGGCCGTTTGTAATTTTACACTGTTTTTGTTTGGTTTGGGTTACTTTTGCATTTCATTCAAGTTGGGGTTTAAGTTTTTAAAATCAAATTTTAGGTCAAATTTGGCACTTTTCCCTATTATTAACCATATCGAAAACGATTGAAAACATATATAAGGTAAAATAGGAATAAACCTCAAAATAGAAAGACATAAATAATGATAGAGATATGATTATACTTAAATAAATATAAAATAGGAAATATTCAACAAAATTAAGATTTAATAAATAGATTTTATTGTAGATCCATATTCGTGCGGCTAAATATATAAGATAAAAAATACTTTCATAAAATTATTTAAAATTAAAGAGTGAAAATAAAATCATGTTGGTAAAAAATATTAGTAGAAAATATATAAAGATCACAAACCAATATTAATTAATCATATCGAATATAGTTTAACAATTAATTAAAAACAATGTAGAAAATTAGTAATAGCATAAACACCAGTAAGAAGATTTTACTTTAATAACTTCATAATATTACTATTTAAAAAAATACAAAATATATTTATTTAAAGAATATAGTATACAGTCACTAAAAATTAACGATTTAGATGAAAATATTATATCACAGTAATTTTCGCATTTGGAATATTGGTCATGCAACTCATTTTTATGCTTTCTAAAATTGTAAACCTATAAAAATAAAACAAAACTATTTTCATTAAAATTATAAAAATAAACCCAAACAAAAGAATTCATATATTAATAAAAATGATAATTAGTAAATTTAAAATATATAAAACGCGTATAGCGCGGTAAAAGTTTCTAGTATATATAATGAGACACATCTCTCTCCATTAAGGGTGTCCATATCAGCTTTGTATTTTTCCATGTCAGCTTTATTATATAAAACAATTAATGTATGAAATTTTGTAAAATTACTTTATACTCCAGCATATTTCATTTATGGGCCTTCTTAATATTCCAAACCCCAATTCCATACAAGACGTACACTAAAAGTCATCGTACCTCATTTTCCTCTTCATTCACTAAACACAACTCAACATGAATGATAAAAAGTTACTAAAAGCTGAACATGCCATCGTAAAAAATGTATTCAACCCCCAGATCTGTCTTCAATGCCAACTTAACTCCTTCACTATTTCTCTTTAATACACCAACTGTCATCTGAATCTGAAAACCAAACGTTTCATGTACTTCAACAACATATTATAAACAGGCCTGATTATAAATATAGGGCCAGTCGACCAAGCCATCGCTACAATACACCGTAAAAACACATATTCATCAAATTCTTCCTTCTACCGTCATGGTTGAACTTTATTTCGTCGCCATCCCGTATCTGCTCCATATGTCACCTTGGTATCCTCCATCTCGGACGCTCTTCCCAAATGGTTGTCCGGCGACTCATCCGCTTATGGGATGCAAGGAACATTAAGAGGAACTCTGAACTCATGGGAATCGTCGTGCTGCTTCCCTATGAAAAGGGTAAACTTTTTGAAAAAAAATCTTATATTATTAAATCGCTTCTAATATCTACCCACTGTTACCTCATCCCATTGTTATTGACAGAACTATTTGATGCACGGTCTCAATCAAGCCGCTACAGCCAAAAACTATCGACATCTCTTAGAAGGACATACAAATTTTGAACTACAGGTCTCACCGCAAACAAAACAAAGTCAATACAGCTATTTAGATAGGGAAAGCCTTTTGGATCAATAAATAAGCCATTGGGCTTCAATTAAAATTGTGAAAAGAAATGTTTGGGCTTAGGGCCTAAATGCCTAAGTTAATTGGCATAATGGGGTTATAAAAGGGTCTTATATCGGAGAAAAAGAGTGAGAGTGAGTAGTATATAAATGTACACTCACATGCCATATGTTAAATGGCTTGGGTGAGAGGAAGGCTTCCCACGCGCGCCGCCGTCCGGCTCAGCGTGGGTTTGGATTTGGGTTTGGGTCTTGGGTCTCGGTGGAGGGCCCTCGGCCCAATAAGATTCTTTTTGGAACAAGTTAAGCCCAACGATTTTGCCATTTTAAATTAAAAAACATCATGATGTTTATGTCTAAACGGTGCGTAGTTTGTCTCAAAACGACACGCATTTCATCTGTTTGCCAGATATTTATTAAACGAGAAAAGAGTCTTGAGGATGAAGTTTCGCAACTCAACTTCCTTTGATCTCCGCAAGATTCTCGCCCACGTGCATCAGTTGTTGCGGGAAGTGGGTCTTCTTCTTCTCTTTAAATATCGTCTCTCCTCCTCATTCATTTCTTACGTTTTTCACACTTTTCTCAAAGCGAAACCAGCAAAAAACCCCTTAGCATAAGTCTATAGTCGAGAGTGTTTCGTAGTAATAGTTCAATAGGGCATTCACGAGTGAAGCGTGAATCGCCAACCATGGTTGTATTCTGGGACTCGGTATTCGCACAGTTTCGTCTCACTACGAAGCGAATATTTAGAGTTAAGGAAAGAGATCATATCTCGCCTCCATCTTTAATACGAATGCGTTTTACTTATTGGTTTCAATTCGTATTTTCATTTGTCTATTTCCTTAACATCGCTTTAGTATTATCGTTTAAATCAGTTCGGTTTTTCGGTTTCTACAAAGCCAATTCTCAGTTTTAATTTTGTTGACAGTAGGAAGTTAGAATGAACAAGGGAAAACATAGCAAAAGAACAGGGAAACATGGCAAAAGGACAGTGAGTCAGTGACACACCAACCACTTCGGAAACGTATATGTCCGTAGCACTGTGGTGAATATCAATGAAAATTCACCAAGCTTTAAAGAAGAAGAAGTGCCAACAAATCGCAAGCGTGTCCGTGAGTAGTTGCGCTCAACACACTAATCGTCTCCACTTTTGATTTGTTTAAGGCAATTTCATCTTCCCTATAATTTTCAATGCTTCAATGTTGTAAGCCCCTAGCTTTCTTCAACAATAGTGAGCTTATAAGGTGAACCACAGTTACCATTTTATTCATTACGGGAATATAAACTGGTATATATATGCAAGAGAGCACGTCGTTTTACGTATGTTCGAATCTACTAATACTAAAAATTCTTATTCCACCACATCTATGCCACATAAACATTAAAAGTCAACTAATCAAAAGACATTAAATTATCATATTATTTTAAATATTAGTTTAATTATCTTATATTTATTCTATTAGTTATTGTTTTGATATAATGTTTACAAAATTAGAATGAAATAATTTAGAAGAATAATTTTTTTTTTTTAAATAACATTAATATATATTATTTTAGATTTAATACTTAAAGTTTCTAACTTTCTATTAATATTTTAATAATCATGTTTAACTCTTCATTAAAATATTCAATTTTTTATATTTAATCATTTTTAAATTTTAAATTTTTGTATCAAATATTTATTTATGCATCATTTAATTTATTGTTTAAATACTGTTTGAAGAATAGGTAAATAACCTTAATTTCATATATATATATATATATATATATATATATATATAAATGTGTAATCATTTTAAATATTTAATAATATAAATTTTGATGACTATGAGAAATGATTCAATGAATTTTAAAAATTTTGAAACAATAGTTTAATTTTAATGTTAATTTTTTTTATCTTTACTATTTTTAAAAGAAAAAAATATTATAAAAATTTTAAATTAACGCTTCTATGTTTAGATACTCATTTAAGATAAAAATTCTTATATGCTTGTTTATCTTTTTTTCTCCATAACTTTTCTTATAACTGAGTGACAAATAAAATTAAAATTTAATATCATTTTAGGTTATGGTTTAGATCATTCTGCTGCGAGGTTGCATGTAACATCTAAAATTAAACTATTAGTTATGTACATTATGAACTGATATCAAATTTAAGCAATAAAAAGACATAATAGACTGATACAATCATTATGCATATGATATTTTACTTTTCATTCACCAAAAGTATCTTTTTATTATTCAGAATATGAAGCAGATATATGGATACATCCGAATTAGAGAAAGTCAATAAACATGATCATAGTCGTAGAGCATTGGATCCGTGAATTATCTAGAAAAGTTATAGTTTTTTGGCATGATACTTTTATGACTCACGTTGGTTCTTCATGAAACAAAACCAATACTTTTCTAGCATAAGTGAGTCAAATCAAAAGAGATAGAAAATAAAAAAATATTGTAAAGCTTATTTATTTTTAGATTTCTATTGAGCAAAACAACAACATCATATTCTCTCTCCACAATTTGAGATTCTTTCTCATTCTATCTAGATCTCATTCGTATCCATTTTCAGTTTTTCTCTTCCAACACCATAACTCTTTTATTTATCTTTCTCATATCTTTGTATTTACGACTTCACTTTAATAGTCGTTGTGGTAGTGATAATTAACAGTTGGCCAATGGTAGTTTACTTCCAGTTTAATTTCATGGCTGTAACATGAAACATTATATAGTAGAGACCAAAACGGTCAAGACCTACTCTTGTCCATCACAAAAAAATCTTTCTTCACTATGAACACAAATTTAATCTCAATTATTATTTAAATAAATATTATGAAAAAATATTTTGTTGAAGTATGTGGATATATAAATTCTATCATGTATTTAATATAGTATTTATAATTAATTTAAATTTTTGTCAATAATATTAGATAATAGAAGTTTATTTGGTATGTATTAGAAATAATGATAAATAGTTTTTTGACTAAATATTAAAAATTTGTATTTATTTTTATGATAAATGACTTCTTTAATGCTTAGATAGGTTTGAATCCAATTTTTTACGGATAGATATGAAGATAAGTTTTTGGATATTTTCAATAATGTATAAATATAATATTTATCATAATTGTGTGGTAATAATGAAACTATTTATTTTTATAATAAAATAATAAAATTTTATGATATGTACATATGGTTATTTTTGGTAAAACCGTTTAGAAAATAATTTGACCTCAAAAATAATTTATGGAGTTAAATTAGGTAATGTTCAATCCGGACTTCGATACAGTTTTGGTTTGATTTTCTCAGCTTTTCAGTTTATGAAAATTAATTGCCATTAAAACCATATCTAATTTGGGTTGGTTCTATTTATATACCATCAGTTTTTGGTTTATTTGGTTTTATTGAACTTGATGAAAATAAGAAAAATAAAATAACTATTTAACTAAAAATAAAATAAAAATAAAATTAATGTTTTTCTTATGAATATCATATTTATAAAATAAATTATGTATATATTATTATTATTATTATAAATTTACATATAAATATACTAATATTTTTTAATTAATTGTTTTTTTTTGTTTATTCGGTTTGATCAGTTTATATACAAACCATATTTATATACAAACCATATTATATACTGTGTTTTTCTAAAAATAACATTCATTCAGTTTATTCTTTACTACCAAATCTAAAATACTTTCTCTATTGCGGTTCAATACGGTTTGGTTTTAGTTTGTTTGGTTATACTGGATTTAATACCACTAAGTTAAATTCATAAGTTATAAATAGTTAGATTATTGTTACTAATATATTATGGTCTTATGTAATAAAGAATAAAATAAATGTTATAATTTTTTGGTAATGATTTTTTCCCTTAGAATTTGTCACTGAAACCTTTAACTTTAAATAAAACTAGATTTTGACCCGTGCGTCCGCACGGATATTTATTTTCACTTTTATACACTGTTATTTGTTTTATCAAATTAATAGTAAATAACTTAACAATAATCATACAACAAATTGTAAATTTAAGTATTTCCAAACATAATAATCATATAATTTTCATTTGTAAATTTAACTTATTTATTTTAAATTATCAATTGTATTTCTCATTTTTTTATAAACATGACTTTTACAGCTATAGAATGGAAAACAAAATAGTGTTTATTCGATAGTTTGAACCGTGTATCCGCGCAACTATTATTCATATTTGTTTTATATTAAAAAACTTTTAAATAGACTAATATAATTTAAAATATAAGTTTGATTAGATTTTCAGTTTAAAAAAAGTTAGATTATATTTTATTAACTTTAAAATCTACCTCAAAATATGAAAATTGATTCTAATCTTTTATAGTTTAAAACATTCATTTTAAAATTTATTTAAACACTAATTTATATATTTATGCATTATTGGATTATTTTATCTATCTTATAAATCAATATATATATCTTCTTATATTTAGCATATTTTTTGAATTAAAAACTTGATATATATATATTTATATATATATTAGATAAAGCTAGTTTATTTTTATTTTAGAATTTTATAGTATAAAAATCCAGAAAAATAAATACATATAGTATTGTACTAATTAAATTAGAAGATGCTAATTTATTATATATAACTGAGTTAGATTTATTGATTTGAGAATTCAAACGATTGATGATTTTTTTTTTGAAATTATTAATATGATAATTTTATTTTCAGTAAACCAAAAAATTAATTTTATAATTTAATCCATCCCCCAATTTCCCAATTGTTATATTCTTATAATTCAAATATATGTATTTGAATTGTATTAATCATCAAATTATGTAACATATATTTGAAAATTAACTTTATATGTTTTAATAAAAACATTTGTATTTTATATTCTGTATGTGAAAAGTTATAATAATATATATGAACATATAACATTTAAAGTTTGTAGTCATTTTAAATAGTTTCTTTATTTTTAGTGTAAAATATGGTTAGATAATAATCAATTTAAAAGTAATCATAAGTTTGGTAAGTTTATTAGAGAAGAATTTAACAAAATAAATGATTTATGTTTACTTAATTAAATTTGGTAAGTTTGGTAAGAGGAGAATCTAACAAAATAAATAATTTATAATTAATTAATTAGTATATATTAATTCAGTGGCATGCAATGGTAATTCTTTAGGAAAACTCAGGGTTAAGTACTAAATGTACTTCAGTTTTAATAGTTTAGATATCACTATTTGTGTTAGTTTGTTCATCCAACATGCATCCATAAAGAGTAGTCACTACCAATTTGTTTTTTATTAAATCAAAACAAATGAAAGATAATATTTTTTATTCGCTAATTAACCACTAAAACATATAAATGAATAATTTTTTATTCCAACAATTTAAAAACCAAAAGAATCTAAATACAACATACAAAGACTATTAAAACCAATAGAAAAAAACACTCACTAAATCGCTAAGGAAAATAGAAACTATCTCTCTTTCTATATGAATGTGATCCTCAAACATCTATCTGATAACCAATGCATTCTTCTTCAAAACAGTTCATATCATGATCCACAATCGTCATTTTTTGCATTTTTTCAACTCTTTAACTTCTTTGTTCAATTCTCCATCCAATAAATTCTATGTTCCAATAAAATTCTACTTGACATCATTCTCCCTTTCCACTTTCAAACTCATCCTTTCAATTTGATACCAGATTATTATTATTCTTTTTTAAACAAATAGAGAATTATTTACTGCATCACTTTTTATAAACAAACTTAATCGTTTAATGCTTATCAAATAATTTGGTATCATATAAAAATTATTTAATTTTTAATAGTTGTAATTTATTATTATTTTAACTTATTTTCATCATATTTTTCTAAAACAATATTTAACATGTCAAAAACTAAATAAATATATAATATCATATATTGAAAAATATTTTATGCGCGTAGCACGGGTAACGAATCTAGTCCTTGTAAAGATGCTTAGTTAGATCCTTGGATATTTGTAAATTTAAAATATTTTATTACTAATATGCTTAGTAATAAAAAATATTTTATTACTAATATGCTTAGTTAGATCCTTGGATATTTGTAAATATTTTAACCACACAAAATATTATCAAAAGATAAGTGAGAGATAAACAAGTAAATAATTTGTAAATGAGTTGGAGTAGGTAACTTTCTCTTTTAATATGCAAAATTTTAATTTAAAATATTTTATTACTAATATGCTTAGTTAGATCCTTGGATATTTGTAAATTTTTGTATTTTACATAGTAGTTATATTCTTGGATATTAGTACATGTATGTATTTTACATATATATATTTGCCTTAGGAAACAAAATAGATTTTGGAGGATACATGTCAAACATGAAACACCAAACACAATATTATTAAAAATCGATTCAAAAAGGATGTAAAAAAAAAAGGAAATTAAACATGGGGATTAGATAAGATGGGTAAGAGACAAAGAGGCGAATTGAGAGGCATATATGGAGTAAAATGATGGAATATTCCAGAACCGATATCGTAAACACCAAGGCCATATCCTATGTAATATATTGAGTTAGAGTTAAGTCCATGATACTTGCTTGCCTCCACACAAAACGTTTCATTAGTACCTAAAAATATGCAGAGATCTCCAATGTCTTTAGTGTATCTAGCAGTAATTTCTCCATCTTTCACTTTTTTATCTAGCAGAAACACCATGAATCTCTTGGTTTTCTTGAATATAATCTCGTTGTTGTCAAAAGTCTCCACATACCTGCACGAATGTTGTTAGTTATTGTCTTAATTAGTTAATTCAATTATTCAAATTATAAGTAGTACCGTCTCACTATGAAACATTTGCCACAAGAGGACTCAACCATGTGCTCACTCTTGCAGCACAAAGCCAACAACTCCCACTCGGATTGTGGCATCTTTGGCAAGTTTCTCAAGTTCAAAATTGTATACCTTCTCTCCATGTTGACATCAAAAGAAAGCAAGTAACTTGCTCCTATTATAACAAGGAACAACATTTGGTTTCTTGGGGAATAAATGACGTCACATAAGTTTACATGGGATCCTTCAATATCCATTTGTGTCCATTGTGAGACCTGATTAGGCCTACAGTAATAGAGGCTACTGCCTAAGAACTTGACGAACACTGTATAACCATCATCTTGGTCAGGAGGAGAAGATATAGAGACATTTACGATTGCAGTGGATCGAAGACGCAAAGGATCAGAAAGTGAAGGCAGAGCAATGACTCTAGAGGACGCTAGAATGAACACGTTGCTTAGATAGACAGTTCCATCATGTTTGCTCATAAAAGCTGTCCAGCCACGTGAGCTTCCAATTACTCGTGACCCTTCATACAACAACTTTGGAAATGTTTTGTGTGTAACTTCGATGATCTCTTCCTTTCTCAGATCAAGTAACTTGAAGTTCATAATGATTTTTTCCGCTTCTGAAGAAGACTCTCCTACTTCGTCACCTTCAAGTATCATATAAGGGGTTTGCTTCTGTGGAGATGAAGCGAAGACGAAGCGAGCCTTGTGATCTTCTTCTCCTTCTTCTTCAACCTGAAACTAGAGAATTGTCACAAGGAAACATAGCAAAACACTTTGGATTTTGTTGATTGAAAAGCTTACAAAGAGTTCTGCAAACTGATTGAAAAGAAGAGACATTGTTGTCCAAGAAGCAACTCCAAACTATTCCAAGTTCCAACTCATTGTGATCTTTTATATATATATACTTGTTTTCCAAGAAAAATATCAAATAATAGCAAAAAATCTACAGAAAACTTAAAATCTTAAACAGTGAAAAAATCTTTAAAACATATAAATAAATAAGAAGTCTGTACCAAGAAACAAGCTACAAAATAAAGTATATCAATTGAAAATAGTTAGATATGATATCTGATAAGTTTTAAATACTAAACATTGAGTAATATATATGTGATTTTCTATATAAATATTATCAGCAATGGAAAAACATCGACAGTGTTTTATATATAATTGAAAGTTCCTCACATAAGAAGACAAGTGTACAAGTTATGTGTTGTCCCATGAATTAAGAAGGATTTTTTTTTCTGAATCAATATACAAATGTTCTGGCTAATCATATAAATAGAAAAAAAATCATAGAGATTCAAAAAATAATACATATCAATCATTAATGTTTAATGTAGTTAAAATTGCTATAACTTTTATTTGCGACACATCAGCAACTGTAGCTTCCAACATTTCTCTTTTAGTAAATTAAGGATGATTAGTTAACAAATATAACAAATTTTTCTTTACTATGATATAAGCATGTATGCACATATATCTATATATTGGAAATAAACATCCTATTTTAGAAAATAAAAGATATGTTTGTAGCTTATTTTTTCAATAGCACTAGTTGTACAAAGGTTTATTGGTTATTTTGTTAATTGCTTTTGGAGATATATTTATTTGTTTCTCATTTTGTTTTCTATTTGGATGTATGTTCTATAGTATATTTAAATTCCTTAGGTAGTATATATATATATTTTTTTTTTATTTTGTAAATATTTTTGTATATATGTCACAATACCATTAAACAAGCACATTGTATTTCAATTCATAGTTCAAGGTTTTCAGAATTACTTCACAAGGAAGTGTATACTTTTTCATAAAAGATATACAGTGGGGCTTATAAGCAAAGCATTAGTGCAAAACTCTCTGTAAGTTTGGCTATCAACAAAACTCAAAAATTTAAGCGGTTTTTCTACCTTTCTATCAGTAAGTTTGGCTAACCAACTTAGTTGAAATGTCTCTATTTTTTTTATTACAATCATTCATAGGTTCGAGGAGAGGACATGGCATGTTTCTCCACATGTCCACGAGAAACCTCCTACATGCTGATTGACCTTAGTTTTAAAGAAGACGAATCTTCAAAGGATGAAGAAAACAAAAATATGGATTATTGGGTATTTAATCCAAGGTGTTGTCGGACAGATGCAAACTGCTTGGAACCTCATGTGGCTGGGCAGGTTTCATGAGCCACCCTGATTCCACCATACATCTCACGCAAGTCTTTAATCCTTGGTGTCCTCAGAGTCATCTCTCAAAACCATTACTCTGCCCCCATTTACTGATTACCTTGTTCTGCATGCCCAAATGGTCGGAAATGTTTCTTTGTCCACTTATCTTTTAGACTTTCATTAAGATTACAAAATCGACAGTGTGAATTTCGGTTCTCACAAGCACAAGTTTTGAGTAAAAAATACGAGGATGCAAAATTGGTGAAGAAATTTTTTTACTGTTTGTTTGCCTACTAAGTTTGCAGCACATAAAGTTGCAATAAATTTGACGATGAACACTGATAAACTCAAATTTGCTGAGGTAGTAGGGATAATAAAGGCTGAGGAGATGCAAATGGAATCTAAGTGTTCAAAGCATGCCCAAGACTCTAGAATTATAGTTGATGAAGACATCCAAAGAGCTCAAAAAGTTGAAGAATCTATTCACCTTATGATTCAGAAACTTGAAAAACCCTAAATGTTTTGTCTAAGATGTCCAACAACAGATTGCCTAGAAAAGAAGAGAGATAAAAAGGCATGAAATGATGTGTTTAAATTGTCATGCTATTGGACATGTCAAAACAAATTCTCCATCATTCAAGAGAAAATAAATCAAGCATAATGGATGTAATGGTTATGGGCATATAAAATCAGATTGTATGAACACAAAGAAGATGAAGATGAAGAGAAGTTACAGTGATAAAAAGTCAAAAACAAAAGAAGATATTTTCATTTTGATGGCTTTTTATGGAATTACGGGGTCTGAAAAAGACATCACTAAAAGTAAATTCCGTGCGTCGCCTGTGTCACACACCAATTCAGATGCGTCACACAGTGATACAGAAAGTGATCTAGATGAGGATCTTCTAGCTGAGTATCAGGTTCCCTTTGGTAAATTTGAAGAACTCAGTCATGAAAATCTACAACTCATCAAAGATAAAGCTATATTGAAAGCGCAAGTCAACATTTTGGAGCTAGAACAGCCTGATACAAAAGATGAAACAAAATCAAAGATAAAAGAGAATGATGGTGAAGATGAGCTCCAGTCTCTTAAGAAAGTGATTGCAGAGCAGAACCGAGTTCAGCAAGAGTTAGATGTAAAGTTTCATCAGATGAAACAATTGTTGAATCAAGAACTTGAGAAGAGTCAGCTTCTGAAAAGACAACTCACTGAGAATTATAGAAAGTGAGAATGTTGAACACTGGATCAGTAACTCTGGATCATATCTTGTCAATCCAGCAGTCTCCAAAAATCATTTGGGGTTTGGGTTATCAAGGGTCGACTTCACAAGAGTATGATGAGGCTAAAGGGATAAGGTTCATAAAAGCTGAAGTAAAGTCAGATGACAAACTAAAGGTTGCAGCTTAACAAGTTGACCAAGCAAAAGCTGAAAAAAAATCAGGATTAAAGACAAAGATGAAAGAAAATCAAAACACAACTTGTGAGAATGAATACTTGTTCAGTAGAAAGTGAGATCATAATGGAACTAGTTCTAAGACAGTTGAGAAGAATGAAGGAATCAAGTTTGTAAAACGCTCAATCCCAGTTCTTTCGGCTGGGCAGGACGATGTAGCTCAAGCAAACACTATGACTCCAAAGATACAAGACATAAACGTTGTTGCTAAGTGAAGGTATAACTGTCACTTTTGTGGTAAGATCGGACATAGTGTTGTTTATTGTTATGCTCGTAGAAATTAACTTGAGCGAGCTTGGAGGATTAACCATTTTATGTGGAATTCAGAAGGTATGAGCATGTATGGAAAGCTAAGAAGGATTTGTATCCTAAGTTATGAAAGGTGTGTCACACAAGCATACCAATTTGTCATACACTCAGATGGAAGATCAATATACTAAGATTGAAGAACCGGTTCGATAGACTAGAAGGCATTGAGAGGATTGATGTTCCAACAAGTATCATGAAGTTTTTCACAGAGATTTTACTGAAGGAGGAGGAGATGATAATTTATTCATGGGGAGTTTAAGTTAGTACTTTGGTGGTATGTATGATGCATATTGTGCTTAGAGGTGAGTGAGCTTGAGTTGTAAAACTCAGTGAAAAAGAGGAGAATGTAAGCTCAAAAAATTATAGCTTGATAGGTTGCTGCAGTGGTGAATTTTGGTACGTATATATGTGTTACATTTGGAGAATGATGTGTAACACATGCTTCAGAAGAATAAAAAGAAAACGTCCAGATGCAATGATGTAGAATATTTTCATATATTTGGTTGACAAAATAAGCAGAAAAAATATTATTTAGATCACAAATTGAACGATTTTATGATGCTAAAATATAGGAAATAATACATTAGATAATATGAAATATTATTTAATATATATTTTGCCTTTTACCTAGTTTTAGGGTTGAAGTTTTTAATTGTAATTCTCAGAAAGAAACACAAAGAGTTTGGGGTTTCATTGCTGAATGTTGGGAGACTTGATCAATATGTGTTGAGTCAAGCAAGTTTGGTGTGTTAGGAATTGATCTGTGTCAAGTCTTGTGATTCAGATCAAGCAAATATGTAAGAGACTATACAAAAGATTTTTAATAAAAGAGATTTGTGTTCTTGAAATTACTTTGTGCCTTGTGTTTTCGCTGAATCTAGATTTTACACATCGTTGAAAACAAAACAACAACTTATGACATAGTGGAGTAATGTAATCAATGGTTATAGTCAAAAAGAAAACAAGAAAGTAATATTGTGGAATGTTGCCAATTAAGACCTCCATAGTTGGTTAAATAAATCATTTAATCATATCAACAGTCCTTACTCAAGTTATCCAATTACTTGAAGATAGTTTCAACAGTTTGTAATCAATTCATTTCTTGAAGATTTCGGGATTGTTCGTTTTACCATTTGTCATTTCTATCCAGATAATTCATTTACATAACTCATCCAAATACAATTAGGACTGTTCGTTTGTCTACGAAGATGGTTCATGGATGTGTAGTAAGCAAATGACTAATATACATGTGTTTTGATTTATTGTACGTTTGATATAATTTTAACTATATTAACTTTTATTATTTATTCTAATATATATAAATTGAAAATTATTTTTAAATTAGCATTTGACATTGAGAAATTATTATTTCATTTAAATTTATATAATTTTATTTATATTTGTATTAAAATTTTACCAATTATAACTTCTAATAAATTTTACCAAGGTTTTTTTAATGCGCTTGAATACCAGCCATTTGCATGGAGGAGATGGTGCTTTGTGTTTTGCTTTAGACAAGAAAAAGAATGAGACTTCAGATCGATGATTTCCTTACAAATGAAATAATCCCAATATATAAAAGGGATTGAGTAAGGATTTTTAAGCTATCCACCTCAGCTTGAAAAATCAACCAATCAAATCCAAGTTTTGTGACATGGCATTAGGTCAACGCATTAAGGACTTCAATTTTATTCCGCTGAATCGATTCATTTTTCTCCATTCTTCGTTTCTCTGCAAAACTTATTCAAAACTCTTTTTTTTTTCCTTCCGAAGAGTCCACTCATTGATTCCTCTTGCTTTCTTCTTACCTTTTTATGCAAAAACTAGCCAAGAGTCACCCTTTTTTAACTTCGCTTATGAATCTCTTAATTCTTGAAATTGACTTTTGTGTAGTTCTATTAGAAATCTTATTTCTGGATTTATGATCCTTGGAACTGGAATTTTGTTTTTCGTAGTTGTAGGACGGGAAAAAATGAGAAAGCAGCTTTATGCATTTCAGAGAAAAAAGAAACAGGAGTTAAAGAAAGAGAATCATAAAGAATTACAAAGAGATTTACGGCAAAGATCTAATTGATGTTCTCTCCTCTGAACTCTCTGATGGTTTCATGGTAAAGATATTTGATTCAAAAGCACTAAGATTAGAGTGTTTTGTTTTGTCTCTAAACATGAAAATAAACATCTGATTTGTTTGAAAAAGCTGTGATTTTGTGCACTTATGATCCAGCAGAGAGAGAGAGAGAGACATAAGGCAAGGCTCGCTAACAAGGTTTTGAATTGGGAAGAAAAACCTAGAAAACTGAAGGTTTTCGTAGGGATCTCTTGCACAACATCTCTGAACCATTTGGTTGTTGTGAAGAAACTTATTGTTCTCTCCTTAAGAACATTGCTTCCTTTGTGCGTTTTCCTCTTCTAAAGGTTTTTGTTTTTGTGATCATACATTTTTACTTTCAATATTGTTATCATTTTTGAGTTTCAGCAGGCTCAAGTATGATAATATAAAACTGATGAGACTCATGATAAAACCCACCATAAAGAGAAAGGAGGAGGCACATAGAAAGCAGACGTGGAAAAATCAAAAAGAATACATTTGATCCGTCACCTCAAGGATCAGACTGTTGCAAAATATATCAGGATCGCATTGCACTATTTATCATCTTTTATTTTTCCTGCTCATGTTTTTATTTCCTTTACAAGAAGATATTGCCATTGGAATTGTATACTTTTAGTAAACTCAAAGTAAGCTTCAAGATTTTCATGTCTTTTAGTTTGTTTTCTAGAGTGTTTAACCTTTTATCAACGATCTTTTGTCAAAACCCTTGATTTTAGTCGTAGCTCAAAGTAAGCTTCAAGATTTTCATGTCTTTTAGTTTGTTTTCTAGAGTGTTTAACCTTTTATCAACGATCTTTTGTTAAAAACCTTGATTTTATTCGCAGCTTCGGTATGTTTTTGGAAGCAAGCACAATTCCTCATCATTTTGATGTATTTTGTGTCCATTGTTCCACATCTCGAGGCTTATATTACATAAGACAAGACCTAAAACTCAATCTCACAGGAACAACCTCATATGTTAACCTTTTTGGAGTTGTGTGTGATCATGATTTTGTGGTTTCTTTCTCACAGGTTAATTAAGCACATTGGGGTACATTGCATCACACTACCGTGTTATGAAGTAGGTAATCTTTTTATTTGTTCAATACCCTCTCTGATCTGTCGGAGTAGTTTCATTAATTTACCAACAAAAAATGCAGGAGGAAACTTCATGGATTGGAAGGAAGTGATGACGAGGTTTATGACGAGGTAACTGCTTTGTTTTTTTGGGGGAGAGGCGGGGGGTTCAGAGGCTTACAGAAGAAACCTGTAAGAAAGGAAAATTTGAAGTAGAAGTATGTTTATCAAATGATTACCTTGGTTTAGATTTCATTAACTATATAGTGTATAGCCCCGAGAAAAAACTACACGTTCTTTTGTGGGTTTGCTGACATGTGAAAATTCTGAGTGGAGCTCAAGTTTCGGCCATACGATGCCCTCTTAATTTTCTCTTCTTTTGTACTTCTTCTATGTATCAAAATGCACTTAGAGTTCACGTGTTGCATGGAGTTATGCCAGATGATGTTTCTCGGTAGCTCAATTTTGCTGACCACTATTCAGATTTCACATAATAATTTGTGCTTTCTCTGAGCTATAAACCATACATGAGTATGTTGCCAGCAATCCAGGTATTCATCCCATTTAATGGTTTCTTCACTTCAAATTTGTGGCAGTCTAAAGTTAAAAGTTGCTTGCGTTGTATGTATATATATATTATTACTCTGTACTGTAGACTAGGAAAGATTTGTTTGATATATTGATGATTTTGTTTTGGCAGTTGCTTGCGGCTGGAGTTGGAGTGTATGTATAATTTTTCAACAAAGGAGTGATTCCATTGGCTTACAGCATCATAAAAAAATAATAAAGTTGGAGAAACTAACACTTACTTGGATGGAGACTTAACCAAACTTTAATCCATTACTCCAATCGAGACTTCTCTTACTGCCCATAACGACATTATCCGATTTTCTTCAAGATAAAGAAAAAATGGTACAACTGAAGAGACGATGAATTAACATTGCATGTGTGTATGTAACCAAATTTAGGATTAGATGTTCCTTAATTAAAGTAAACCTATCTTTATTTTGTACGTGTCTTTGTATCATTTTTTGAAAAATACTTTGTTTTCTTTATCTACAGAGTTTGGGAAACTGTATTGCAATTTTTATTATATCATCTATTCGAACTCTTTTATTTGATATGAAAAGTAAGTCTGGATTTGATGATCAACTATATTAGTATATACACATACTATAAACACATGTCAACATTCTTGAACTTGGAGAGAGACATCTAACTTAATGATGTGTAGATTATATTCTTATGTCCAAATTGTTTTTGTTATAGCAGGATAAGTTATATGCAATTATTTTTGAATTGTGACTTTATCATTATGCGAAATTCATATTTCTTGAGTCATGAGATTTTGTGTTTCTTAGAAATTTATATCTTTGTAAGATTCAACAAAGTTGCTCGGAAGGTATGTTTATTTGTGACTTTTCTGAGTCAAGAGACTTCGATTTTATTCCAAGTTATATTTCCTTATCTGTAAGGCAGAAGCTAGGTGCCTTTTTGACATCCACCAAACCAAGAATGAAATTCTTTTATTCATATTTTATTTATTTTTTCATTATATGATTCTACCCAAAAACATAAAACATATACATAATTGACTGTCCATGAATGAAAATATTACTATAGCTAACAAACAGAATATATATAATGTATAACTAAAATACAAATAAGTGGAGTTTAACTGTTTTTAGTGAAAACTTAAATACAAAAATATATGACTATGAATCACAACTAAAGTTTAATTAACTTTTAATTGAGTTTTTTTATCGGTCTATATATTTTTCTGATATTAACAAAAAAAAATTTTTAATACTTCCAAATTGTTGTACAAGATAAAATAAGAATAATTTGAATTTTTTATATCACCAAATATAATATGTTTATAAAAACTAAAGAACACAATCCGCGCGTAGCGCGGAAACGGATCTAGTTGTTAATAATGATTCTTAAAATTCAATGGCATATAAATGTAAGATTAACTTTAATGATTTCTATTATGAAATCTATCCAGGACCATATTCTAGTTTAGATTAATTAAGTCTAATACTTTTTAAAGAAGATAGAAAGACTAACCTTGATTCATGCTTAGATGCAATTTCACCAATTGATCTTCTCCCCTTTAACCTTTCCTTTGATAATTTTCTTGATGGACAAGAAATCACAAACCTTCCTTAATCTCTCCTTATGATAATCACTATTGTTATGGTGTGTTTTTGAGAGACTTTCACGTCAACCAAATAATATGATGTACATGAGACATTTATAATAAACATAGGGTTGTGTGTAACCAACACAACTCTCCAATACATATATTTGGTCTTTTAACCGTACTAGTGCACAATAATATATATTCATATGCATTAAATCTTATGGTAATATATTCCTTTATTATTACCTTTTACATATATGATCATGAGATTAAGGACATTTATAAATATAAGGTAAAGTAGGAGGGTTATCAACATACCCGAATTCTAATGACTTTAATCGAAACTGATCCATCACAGTATCGTCTTTTATATTAGAATATAAAAACATTAATATGAACTTGAACTTTATATTAAATAATAGAAACATAGGTCATATAGAATATAAAATATTCTTACAATAAAATCGCGAATGACTAAGTTAGTCTTCTCACTTTCATCTATATTCTTAAGTTAACATATCAAAGAAATAGATAGAAAACATATTAGAGATCTCAACCAGAAGACCTACTTGATTGGTTCGTAACAATTGATGAGTTCATAGAATTAAAAGACGTACCAGAGAACAAACAGGTTCCTAATATTACTACTCGATTCCGCGGTCATGCCGTTTCTTGGTGGAATCAACTTAAGCTTTCTTGTACACGACGGGGAAAAGAAAAAATAACTTCATGGGACAAGCTCAAGAAACATATGCGGAATACCTTTATCCCATATAGTTTTGAGTGTCTGTTGTTCCAAAAATTTCATAATATACGCCAAGGATCGCGTTTCCTCGAAGACTATGCTAACAAGTTCTATCTAATGCTCACCGCGTCAATATACAGGATTCAGAAGATCAATTGGTTTCTTGTTTTATTGCAGGGCTACGCCCACAATTACATAACATGCTCCATCAGTTTGATCCTTGTTCAGTCTTAGAAACACGCCAAAGAGAGTTATTAGTCGAGCAACAATCTTGACCGAGCGCAAATCAATTGAGAAGCAAATCCCGCCAACGATCAACACCAACCATCTCCGACGACACAAAGTCTTCCACTGGCCGGGATAGATCTTCAGGACAACGAACTAATAAACGCCCAACAGAACCAGTCGCAGCAGACACTCGTCCTTCTCGGCCTAACGCATTTCGATGTTTCTCATGTGGCGAAAGAGGGCATCTACAAACGGCTTGTCACCTTATGGACATCGTGGTTTTCTGTCTAACAAGAGAGAAATCACCGGAGATCCAATTTTTGATGAGGAGAACGATCCGGCTGAAAACATCGACGAAGAACAAGTAAGTGGAGATATGGGAACACTTCTCATGCTTCGCCGCAACTGTCTTGCTCCTAAAACAAATGAAGCTTGGAAACAAACTTCTGTATTCAGTTCAAACTGCACAATCAAAGGCAAGATATGCCGATTTGTGATTGATTCAGGATGCTCGGCCAACATGGTCTCAGAAGAAGCCGTAAGAAAATTATCCCTTAAACCAGAAGCTTATTCATATCTCTACCGACTTCTTTGGATGCAAACTGGAGCTGAGGTTTACGTTTCTAAACACGTGCTACTCTCTCTCTCTCTCAATCGGATCGTTCTGCAAAGACGATTTGTGTTGTGACATCGCCCCCATGGATGTATCGCATATTATCTTAGGGCGAACATGGCAATATTGATCGAGAAGTGATCCACAATGGCAAGACGAATACCAATTCTTTTATGTTCCAAGGCCGCAAGATCACACTACTTCCTTCACCAGACACTGACCACATGATCTCCCCTACCACTTCACCGCCATCTTCAAAACAAAATTTGTTGATCATCTCCAAATCCCAGTTCGAGCAAGAGCTACAAGAAGAAAAACTACTATTTGTTTTAGTCGCTATCACCCCGACGCCGTCCCAGGCAATCCCGTGTCCTTCTGAGTTTTCTCCAATTTTACAAGAATTTGAGGACCTCTTTCCGGACGAGTTACCAGGAGGATTACCTCCACTAAGAGATATTCAGCAACATATCGACCTTGTACCAAACGCAGTCCTACCCAACCGAGCACACTATCGCATGAGCCCTGACGAACACGAAGATCTTCGACGCCAAGTTGAGGACTTACTGATCAAGGGTTATGTTTGGGAAAGCTTAAGCCCCTGTGCGGTTCCGGCATTACTCATTCCAAAGAAGGACCACTCGTGGCGCATGTGTGTTGATATTTGAGCTATCAATAAAATTACTACTCGTTACAGGTTTCCTATAACTCGTCTGGGCGATCTCCTCAATCAAATAGGTAAATCCTCCATATTTACCAAATTGGACCTTAAGAGTGGCTATCATCAGATTCGAATTCGGTCGGAAGACGAATGGAAAACAGCTTTCAAAATACGTGAGAGCCACTTCAAGTTGTTAGTGATGCCATTTGGATTATCTAATGCGCCAAGTACATTCATGCGAGTGATGAATCAAGCACTCCAGCCATTCATTAGATCTTTTATCGTCGTATATTTCGATTATATCCTCATATTCAACAAGACATTGGACGAACACCTCTCCCACCTTCGTGACGTGTTGCTCGCCTTACGAGCTGAAAAGCTCTATGTGGCAAAGCAAAAGTGCGAGTTTGGTGCTTCAAAAGTACTTTTTCTAGGATATGTGGTCTCAGCGGCTGGATTACGCATTGATCCGCAGAAGGTTGAAGTTGTTGCCTTGTGGCCGACGCCTACAAATATCACGGAGATCAGAAGCTTTCATGGCCTTGCTTCGTTCTATAGACGGTTTGTTCACAATTCAGTGCTATCATGGCCCCTATTACCGACTGCATGAAGCACACATCTTTCGCCTGGACCACAAAAGCAGCTAAGGCCTTCGCTCTAATCAAATACAAACTCACGACTGCTCCTATCTTAGTGCTCCCTGAATTTTAATCTCCTTTCGACTTGCATTGCGATGCGTCTAAGTTAGGCATGGGTGATGTTTTAAGTCAACATGGGCGTCCGATCGCTTATTACAGTGAAAAATTAGCAGGTGCACGAGTTCGTTACAGCACTTATGATATAGAGTTATATGCAATCGCACAAGCCATCAAACATTGGCGGCACTACCTTGCTCACAAGGAATTGTCTTGTTCACCGATCATGTAACATTGAAATACTTGGGAACACAAGATAAAATTTCTTCTCGGCATGCTTCTTGGACAGTGTACTTACAACAGTTCACCTTCGTCATCAAACATCAGTCAGGCAAGTTTAATAAAGTGGCAGACACATTGACTCGCATACATGCACTAGTCGCAACTCTCAGAGTCTCCGTACCGGGTTTTGGAATGTTTCGTAGAATTATATGAAACTGATATGTTCTTTGCTGCTGTCTGGAGGGATCTTGTGCTTCAAAAACGATCGGATTTCTCCTTGGTGTATAGTTTCATCTTCAAAAACATTTGACTTTGTGTCCCTGAGAGTAGCCTTCGGCTGCAAATCATCAAGGAATTACATAGGAGGAACACATTGGGCGAGATCGAACCCTTAAGCTTGTTACAGATTCATACTTTTGGCCTACTTTACGCCGGGATGTAAACGGTTTGTGGCTCGTTGTACGAATTGTCAGCATGGAAAAGGAACTACTACCAACGCCGGTTGGTATCTACTGCTGTCGATACCAACGCACCCTTGGAGTGATATTAGTATGGACTTCGTCCTCGGTCTCCCACAAACACAACGCGGTTATGATTCTATTTTTGTTGTGGTGGATCGCTTTTTGAAGATGGCGCATTTTATCCCGTGTAAGAAGACTACGGATGTTGTCCAAGTGGCTCAACTCTTCTTTCGCGAGATTTATCGTCTTCATGTCTTGCCGGTTTCCATTGTCTCTGATCGAGATTCACGTTTCATCAGTCACTTTTGGAGGTCTTTGTGGAAGCTGTTTAAAACAAGTTTGGACATGAGCTCCGCTTACCACCCGCAAACGGACGGTCAAACGGAGGTCACTAATAGAGCTTTGGGAAACATGTTGCGTTGTTTGGTTGGGGATAATCTGCGGTCGTGGGATTCTTTGTTGTGTCAGGCCGAATTCGCACACAATCATGCGCACAATCGAAGCCTTGGCTACAGTCCATTTAAGGTGGTTTACGGTTTTGTGCCCCGCGGTCCATTGGCTTTAACAACTCTGCCTCAGCCTGGTGAGTTTTATGGTCGTGATGTTGAACTTGTTGCTAAACTTGCACACGTTCAGAAAGCTGCTAGGAACAATCTGGAAGTTTCTTCATCCAAGTACAAAGCTGCGGCAGATAAACATAGACGAGATGTTAATTTATAGCAGGTGATTTAGTGTGGGCTGTGCTTACAAAGGAGCTATTCCCCACTGAACAGTATAACAAGCTTAAGTCCCGAAAGCTCGGACCAGTCAAAGTGCTGGAGAAGATTAACAGTAATGCTTATCGTCTCCGATTGCCTCCTCATGTTCACACTGCAGACGTTTTTAATGTTAAACATTTGTTCAAGTACGAGCCTGACGATGACACACTCTCTGGATTTGTGGACGAATCATCCATATGGGAGGGGAACTGATGCAGCATCATTCTCCCTTTCCTATTTGTTTTGTGTTTTCTTTTTCTCTTAGTTTTCCTCGTTGTCGTTGGCTTTGATTAAATTTCCTATTAATGTTAGTATTATAAGTCTTGATAATGAGTCTTATTAATAGATAGCTTTCATTATGTTCTAAGGCACATTTGATTTGGTTTATAAAAAGTTAAAAACTTAGAGCTTTGTGTTAAACAACTCGTAATCCTTAGTTTATGGGCATTCTTTGAGAATTCAACAGATCTTAAGAAGGCTAAGTTAACGGATATTCTCAAAATTCAATGTTATCTTTGCATTATCGTTACTTCCGCTCCATCATCAATACTCATACTTTAGGAAAACTCATATCAATTGAGAAAATAATAAACAAACAAAATTCAGAGAATCTCAACTGTTTGAATTCTATAACCCAATAATTTCAAACAACAGAGAAATGAGAGAGGAATGAGAAGATTGTTCATGAAAGAGAATATATATGTTTGGAGTTTACTTCATCGAATGCTATATGTGCATAAGAAAATGAATCAATCAATGAAACAATGGAAAGAGAAGAAAATAGAAAAAGGGAAAGCTGGAGCCAGATGACATAATAATTAAAACGTTCGCAAACGATTTTTATTGTAATCGCAATTAAGAAAATTAAACGGTTTGTGGAATTAAGTAGAAAAAATAAGTTTAGGTGGATAACTGATTAGTTAAGTATGTTTAGGGGGTTCCTGAAAGAGCTTAAAAGTTTAGGTGGATTGAGTGTAGGTTCTATTAGTTTAGGGGGTCTAAAGAAGTCACTCCGGAATAAATTGAAGATTGCATTTACGATGTGTAATTTGTAACGGCATACGTTTTGTTGGCCTATCCAGTGAACAGAAAAAGGAGGATGTTGCTGAAGCTGTAGGGTCTAAGTACATCTCGTTAAACTATTATGATTAAAAAAAATTATTAATTATAAAAATTTCACATAAATGTTAATATGATATGTCACTTTCATTGAATGTGAATATTTTATATTGGTGAACACTTTTAGAAGCTAAGAAAGATAAAATTATCTAGAATAGTCATTTTAGTTTATTTTCACAAAAATAACCTTAAAGTTAATGGGTGGAATTTTGGGGGTGGATTTCAAATATTAAAAAAATTAAAATTAAAAATCAAAATTTTTAAAACAAAAAAGTTTATTTTAATTATTTTCTTTTTTTGAATGCTATTTTGTGATAAAAACTTAAAACGAACTATTTGAGAGAATTCCCTGCTAAGAAATAAGTTTTTTATTTATTTATTTATAGTAGATAATCATGTACAGTGATATAATCATGTATGCACATATATATATATATATATATATATATATATATTTTTGGAAAGAAATAACCTATTAAAAAATATAGAGATATGTTTCTTGATTATTATTTAAATATAATAAGTAATCAAATATGAATATATATATATATATATAGTTGTATAATACTCTTTTCGTTTCTTAATAAGTGTCACTCTGACATTTTTCATGGAGATTAAGTAAATTGTATAATAAACTAATATATCCCTATTTAATATATGATTAATTAAATAAAAATGATTTAAATAAAAATATGTTGGTTATTCAAAAGGGTAAAAGATCAATTTAATGTACAATGTTATATTGGAATTGTAAAATGACATTTATTTTGAAACAAAATAAAAATAAAAAACTAAAATGACACTTATTATAAAACAGCAAAGTATATATTGACTAAATTGTTAGTTGCTTTTGGATGGCTGAATATTTGTTTCTCATTTATGTGTTTATTGTATATTCAATTTCCCTATGTAGTATAAACATTACTGCACATATGTCACAATACAATTAAAAAAGCACATCATCTTTCACTAAGCCTGCGGTTATTAACGAAACCAAACCTGTCAAACCAAAAAGTTTGATTTTCATTTCAATTCGGTTAGAAGGTTCAGTTTAATTCGGTAACTAAAATATTTTGGTTTTTCGTTCAGTTTGATTTGGTACTCGGTTAGGTCCATTTTCTGAAAACAATTTTACCAAACAATATCAGTCTTAACCAAAATTCCAAACCGAACTAACCAAACTAATCAAAACACAAGCCGAAATAACTAAACAAACCAAAATAACTGAACTTAACAGAAATGTTTTGAAATTTCTTCGATTTAAACCTAAAATTTAACCCCCAAAAAATAAAAGATTGTGTAAAATATTTTTTTGAAACCGAACTAACCGAAAAAAAATTGTATCAAACCGAATTTCTTTTCGGTTAACTTGTGTGAGGTTTTGACCGATCCGAACTAACCATATTCCAAACTAACCGAAGAAATTAAACAAACCAAAATAACTTAACTTAACAAAAAAAAATTGAATTTTATTCAATTTAAACCTAAAATTTAACCAAAATAACAAACAAAAGATTGTGTAGAAAATTTTGAAACCGAACTAACCAAAAAACAAACTGTACCAAACCGAATTTCTTTTCGGTTAACTTGTGTGAGGTTTTGACCGATCCAAACTAACCATATTCCGAACTAACCGAAGAAACTAAACAAACCAAAATAACTGAACTTAAACAAAATATTTTGAATTTTATTCAATTTAAACCTAAAATTTAACCAAAAAAAAAACAAAGATTGTGTAGAAAATTTTGAAACTGAACTAACCAAAAACCAAACTGTACCAAACCGAATTTCTTTTCGGTTAACTTGTGTGAGATTTTTACCGATCTGAACTAACCATATTTTGAACTAACCGAAGAAACCGAACCAGATGCCTATCTTTCATAGTACTGAGATTTTAAAATTACACCACAAGCAAGTACATGAATCTTATTGGTTATTTCATTAATTGCTTTTGAATGCATAAATATTTGTTTCTCATTTTGTTTTCTCTTTGGATGTACCAGATCGTCACTATCACTGAAAGGTCATGCCGTTTGGTATATTCAAGTTCCTTATGTAGTATATATATATATATATATGTTTTATTTTGTTTTAATATTTCTGTGTATATGTCACAATACAATTAAACAAGAACATAGTATTTCATACTTTTGTAGACCTACGATTTTAAAATTACGTTGCAAGCCAGTACATCAATTTTATGTAACGTATATAAGATATATATACGATGGGGCATGTACAAAAAGCGTTACGCGTAAGAAATGTCTCTGCTTTTCAACCTAGTTGCAAAACCTTTTGTAAGTTTTGTTACCAAATCTCATTTTGTTAAGTTTTGGATATATAACTACATATTTGTTTCTCATTTTGTTAAGTTTTGGATATATAACTACATATTTGTTTCTCATTTTGTTTTCTCTTTGGATGTATATTCTACTGTATATCTGAATTCCTTATTTAGTATATATATATATATATATATATATATTTATTTATTTTTGTAAATACTTCTGTATATATGTCACAATACAATTAAACAAGCACATATTATTACATAGTCCATGGTTTTGAAAATTACGTTACAAGCAAGTATATTGATTTTACATAACAATATATATATATAAGATATACAGTGGGGCTTGTAAACAAAGCATTAAAGTAAAACATGTCTCTGCTTTTCAACCTAGTTGAAAAACTCTTTGTAAGTTCAAGTGTTATTTTTTAACCTTTCTAATCTGTAAGTTTGACTAGTTGAAATGTCTCTGTTTCTTCTTTGTCACAATCATTCATAGGTTCAAGAAGGGGACAAGGACCGTTTCTCCACATATCCACGAAAAACCCCCTACATGCTGGTCAGCTTTATTTTTGGAGAAGACGAATCTTCAAGTGATGAAGAAAACAAAATTACAGATTATTGGGTATTCAATCCAAGGAGTGAAAAAATTATCAATATTACTGGAAAGAAATTCCCAAAAGGGTTGTCGGGGGAATGCATACTCCTTGGAGGCTCACGTGGCTGGGCAATTTTCATGAGCTACCCTGATTACACCATACATCTCAGCCAAGTGTTTAATCCTTGGTGCTCAGAGTCGTCTCCCGAAACCATTACTCTGCCCCCATTAGCTGATCACCTTGTTCCTCATGTCGAAATGAGTGGAAATGTTTCGTTGTCCACTTATTTTCCCAACCAGGACGACGATTATATAGTCTGCTTCACCATCTTTGGATCTAAACTTTGTTATTGTATGCCTAATCGAGATTCAGACTGGGCCATCATCGACATTCCTTTCTCCTACGACATTGACTCAAATGTCGTTTATTCTGAGAAAGACCAGATGTTCTACCTCCTCACTACAGGATGTGCCTACATGGCTTGCCTGGATCTCAAAAACAATAACAAGAAGCCCAAATTTGTGAGGCTTCAGTATGAGAACTTCCCTTTGATGCCACAGTACGAGTGGGAGATATTGGCTTCTTGTTTACAGAGTGGTTATATTGCGGAGTCGTCTTCTGGTGAACGTTTCATTGTTCAATGGTAACACCCAAAACTGATCCATGTAATAACTAGATATGTTTTTTTTAGCTAAGTAACAATAAATATGTTTATATTACTATGCTTTGAAGGTATGTTGAAACAGGTAAACTCTGGAACAGAGAAAACATAAAGGAAAATACCAAGCGATTCATGGTGTTTAGGATAAAAGATGACGGTCAATTATACCAAGGAACAAGAATCATTGCTAACTACACAGAAAACATTGGAGATCTTTGCATTTTCATTGGAGAAAATGAGACATTCTGTTTAGAGGCAAGCAAGTTTCCTGGACTCAGGCCGAACTCTATATATTATGTTGGCTATGGCTTTGGTGTTTACGATATTAGTAAGAAAAGCAGCTGCGAATATGATCTAAATGGTTTTCCTGGTATTCAAGGAAGAACTTTATTTCTGTCTCCTCTCCATTAGCTAAATAAAATGGTCATCTCCCTACACTAGTTATGTCACTATATTATTACTATAATAAAATTGTGTTTGATGTTTAGTATGGTTTTTCTTTTCAAGCCTTTACCAATGTTTTAAATGCTCATATGCTACATTGAACTAAAAATCATAGGAGATGAGAGTTCCGTTGCAATTATAAGTTTAGGATCATGAATTGAAAAGGCAAAGATTGAACAATCTGAGTGTATGCGAAGAGGAAATGTTAACACAATGAGAGATTTACAGGAAAACTTTTATTCTTGGCTTGAAGATGAGTAATTTCTCTAGGTAATAACTCCGACGACCAAAAGAAACTTAGAAGTTCACAATCTATGATCATCAGCTCTTCCACTAATCTCTAGACAAAGTACCCAAGGCTATGAAGTTTTCTCATGAATATTGTTGAAGGTGGAAACCGGTTCCAAGATATTATAACTGAAAGAGGGGGACGGAAAATTTCTTTTATGATAAATTTTAAGTACAATTAAGGATTTTGTAACGAAAATGAAGATAAAAAAGATAAAAGGAATATGTGGTCGTGCATGTAGCTTATGAATTGTTTGTAATTTTATCCTTCAAGGACCGAATAGCAAATTGTAGGCCATCATCACATCCAGTTCCTATACTCATCCACTTTCTGTGTAACTGTGTCTGCCTAGAGACGTCCCATTTTTGTGTTGTCAGAGGCATGTGTTTGGAGCTTAATGGAAAGCAGTCTTTTCTTTGAAGATGGACCAAGAGAATTTTTCCCAATAGGCATGAGATTATCTCTGGGCCAGGTCATCTCAGGGGACTGCTCAAGCCCACCTCCAATAATAGTTACCCTTCCCAGTTAGTTGGGAAGTTGTTGACCAACTTCATGAAACGTCACGTGAGAGAGTTGTCCTGGTAATAATGTCTCCCAAGCAGTTTATATGATGATGTTTATTTTGGCTGTGTACGAAAGTGGTCTGATACAGTCAGGTTTTAACATACTGCAAGTACACAATGAACCTCAATAGTATTTCAGGGATCAAATCCAATCCAGTAGCACCAAGGTTACATAAGAATATAATAGAGCTAGAACAAATGCGAATGTAAACCTTTTCAATTCTAATCTACATGTTTCATTAAAGACATCTCGGAGCTAGAGAGGACCTTATGTTTTACTACTGAAATTACTCCTACAAACTTGTACTCCTCTAAACCAATTTTCAGAACCGTGACTCAGCTTATCATTCTCTTCTCACTGGCAATGTATATGTTCTCCAGAGTGGTTCCATAGGTTCTACTCTTAGCTCTGGGGTCGTTTCTGAAGAAATGGAGACACAAGGTTGAAGAAGAGGTGTTCCAGCTCTACTTGAAGATACATCTGTGGAAGATGGAAAGCAATTAGCTGCAAGTTTTACACAGACGAAATGTGGTTTGATGATATGAGTTATTGCAAACCTGAAAGAGAATGAAGTGGATAAGGGACAAGAGTAGTTCTGGTTTATTGAACCAGAAAATTTCATCCCTAGGTCTCAGCTTAACTCCGGAAGGGTATTCTGTTAAACCAGCATTCTCCAATGCCAAAGTTGCTATTACATGTTGCAGCTTGGTACCAACCAGAAGATCAAGCTGACAAAAAAAAAAGTGTCAACGTTCAAATGAAATTTTACTAAGCTATGATGTTTCAAATTCAGAAAGAGGCAAATGCTGAAATGAAAATTTAGTTCTTACAGTAACAGGTATGATTGCTATCCAGAAATAGAGGATTCGATCCTGCAGTAGTACCAAGAAGCAAAGATTTACAACTCAATCTTATAAAATATGAAGATCACTTACAATTGAACTAAATGAAAACATAAAAATTATCATCTGCATAATTAGTCATACCTTTTATGTTAAAGAGCATTAAAGCAACGATCTTTTGGAACTCTTCCTCATAGAACGAATCATGTAGCTGTGAAAATCATACTTTAATGTGAGGTGGTGATTCTGCTTATCAAAGTGACAAAAAGTTTATATACTGTTGAAAATGAGACTGAGACATTAATATGGATCCGAGTTATCTCCCACCACAATGAATCCCTTCCGGAGAGTTAGATAGTCAGAATGAACAACATTATGTACAAACAAAACATCTCAATATGTTTGAACCAACAATATTTTCATGAGAATCCAAAACGTACCACTCATATAAGCAAGCCAGAGATGCAGAGGTATGATACTGAACAAATGTTGTTTGCCTTCTTAATACCTTCTCCCGTGTCACCGCTGCCATCAAAACAAATAGGCGATCATATTCCACTTGAGACATGGCCATTTACTGAACAATCAAAAGCCTTGAACCACATCACTGAACAAACTCAGCATCAATGCTAAAGAAACTTGTTCCTGTAACTATGCCAGTGTGAATAAGTAGTAACAGCACTTCCCTGGTTCTCTTGATGGTATATTGGGGGCAGAGAACCTTGTATCATTTTTTCCAAAGCAGCAAACAGAGTTTTCCTCTTTATATTCCTTAACCACTGTGGCAATTACAGAAAAATAAAACTCAAGAAAGAAGGTTCAAGATTGTGAGCTAAGTGATTTGAAATGGAGGAGGGTAGTAGTACTACTCACAGTGCTGAGGCGATGAATGGAGCGCTCAACGATCAAAGAAACAAGAACAAAGACAGACAAGACTATAGCACCTGACCAAGTAGGGGATAAGGCAAGCAATCTCTCGTTTGATTCTGCTTCATTCTCTTCTGCTTCCCCCATTTCTTAAATCGGAATCTTCAATGAATCAATGTAACTTCTTCTGCCACAAATACACAATCATGTGGTAAGATTTGTCAACTCCAATAAAAGTGGGTACAAGTGTAAGATTAACATTTATGATTTCTATAATGAATTCTACCCAAGACTATATTCTAAATTTAGATTAATTCAACCTTAACATGTTTCATGCATTGAGAAGAAAAACTAATTTTTAATCCATACTTAATGATAATAAAATGAAATCAATTCATCAATTATTATTATTATTATTATTTTTACTTTTCATGACTTTGATGATTCCTTTTGATGGAGAATGGATTTAAGTTCTTAATACAATCTCTCTTTTCATGTTATAGTTATTTTATATGGTTTTCACATGTCTCACTTTACATGGATGTCTTTTTATATATTGATTAAGAGACACAACCAAGAGATACTACCAAGAGATACAACCAAAATACATCACTTAATAACTACCATCACACATGTGTCTTTACATATATTATATAGAACTCTACATAATATATACGTTAATCCCAATATATAAAAGGCCTTAATACTCAAAGAATAGAGCTCCACCTCAGATTAAAAAATCAACCAATCACAATACAACCATTTGCTATGTCACATGTACAAAAATGGGCCAATGATTTCTGCAACAAACTATAGGCTAATAATATTATAATTGGGCCACTCTAAAATATCAAACGCATCTCCTCCCTCCCCTTCATCATGTCGCCTCTTCGGTACCTGAAAATCAAACATTGATGTAACTCTTCCCTTCCCTGTAATTAATTCGCCTTTGCAATACATATATTATATAATGAGAAAAATACAGGGAGTTGCAAAGGCCTTTCAAATGGGATAAATAGAGTTGCAGGGTACGCTTTATCAATCTGTTATGACACATTATAAAACAAGGCATTTCAAAATTTAAATTAAATTGAAAAGTCGTTAATTTGCTTACTGTGTTGCACAAAAAAAATGGTTAGTGTAAAAATGCATTTACTTGATTAGGTTGTGGTATATCTTGATCATTTGACCCTTTTCTATGTTATTTAATTCTGGAAATACCCCACCCATTTAATCATATACTATTTTTTGAAACATTCATATACTAATTAGATTTAGTAAAAAATGCATTTATATTGGAAAGTAACAAAAACAAAATATTTAGTAGTCTTTTATTAGCTGATCAAACCATCTATAAATATTTTAGTCCCATCAAAATTAATACTAAACAACATAAATACTCCACACCAAAAACGGATGTCTTTTATGTCTGAGTTTAGAAAATTAGAAAACATGAACTATACAGAGTAACGGAGAAAAGAGTTCTATGAAATTTTCAACATAATGCAAAAAGTACCATTTTACTTGGATTTCATACGAAGGTTTAGTTAGATGTTAATTTTCATTTAAAAAGTAGATTTGTTTGATGTAAAATCCTCTATGCAACGCTCTTATGACACAATTAACTGAAGTTAAAAATATTATACATATATATATATATATATATATATATATATATATATATCTACCTGTGTAAAAGAATATTTCAGTTCGATTATTTTGCTTTGGTATTAGAAGTCCAGTTGCTCATACAAGTCTAATCTTATGTATACATGTTTTATTATTAAGAAATTGGACATCATTAAATTAGCAAGTGTTATATATTAGTATTTTTGTTTGTTTTATAAGGTTATTTTTAACAAAACACCAAAATATCAAATTTGGTATAATTTCATCTTCAATGAAATACCAAAATTGATATCATTCCACCAAATTTGGTATAATATGAATAATGTTACACCAAATTAGTGTAACACTGTTCATCACATCAAATCTTTAAAATATATATTTTAACACTGCTCATTTAATAATATAGTTCAATTGCTATCAAATTTGTAACTAAACATTAATATATTGTATTGTTTGTATTTTAAATTATTTTCACATAATTTAAAAAATATTTTTTTATTTTCAAAATAAATCACTAAATGACTATTATCATTTATTACTTACAAATAATAAAATATAAATAATAATATAAATGTGATAAATAATTATTTATCAATTACAAAATAAAAATAATAAAAATATAAAAAAATTTAAAACTGAAAACATCAAATAATATATAATATTATTTTGGTGTTAAATTTAATGTCATTGTTGAAGATCACAAAAAACTTATAACATCAAAATATTAAATTTGATATAATTTCAGCACTAAATTTTAGTGTTATTGTTGAAGATGTTCTAAAAATTTATAAAGTTTGTATGCGCTCACATAAAAATATATAATAACTTAAATTAATAAAATATAGGATATTCTAAGAGTGATTTGCGCACGTACCGAGCTAAGCTGAGAAGTCTATAACTTCGAAGATTTTAACTCGAAAGACATATGTTTGTTTTACTTATTTAGATTCAAATCAGGTGTATTTTAAGGTTACATAGAATTTGATTTTAGGCAACCCTAACTTACATTTAAAAGGAGAACAGAATAATTACAAAGTTTATTCAGCAAAAAACATGCTCATAGCAGCTCTTTTCGGTTATCAATGAACAAAAAATATAATAAGTTCTTGAAATTAAATAAAGAACTTCCATATAATAGTTTTTTCACAAAAAGTTCTTAAAAAGGAAAATGATCAAATTGAGGTTTCATTAGAGGGTAAATATACACATATACTTCTACAGTTAACTAATATATACCAAAAATTTAAAGTTAAGGGGTAGAGTTTTCAAAATAGAATTAATTTAAAAAAAAAAAAATTTAAAAAATTTTTAAAATAATTTTAATTTTTTTTTAAATAGTTTCAAAAGTCATTCAAAACTATAATTTTTTTAAGATATGTATAAAGAAGTTCGAATTTGAATACATATAATTCAAAACTATAAAAAAAAATTTATTTATACATCCATAAAATAAGTACAAAGATTTTTTCCTCTTTAAAATAATTTTTTTTGGTAATTTTATTTCTTACAAGCTCTTTTAGTGAGAAAAACTTGAAAATAAGCTATTTGAGAGAATTATTCAACTAAATATGCTTGATTAACCTAAAATAATATAATTTTAATATGACACCAAACATTAAGGATATTAAAACAAAAACATTAATAAAGATACATACTAATAATAACCAATATGTACTAAGTTGCAAGATCATTTTATAAAATCTATATTAATATTTAGTGCCAAAGGTTTCATTTGATTTTACTATAATAAATAAAATGCATAAAATTATATAAAAAAGCCTTCAGATTTTAAAGTATTTAGGTCAAATAATTGTCATAATTTTAAATTAGTAGAGAATGCAATTTTTTATCCATAGGAAAGGAAACTATTGTTAATTTTTAATTGTGTGATACAAATATAAAATATATTAGAAGAATATACATATATATATATATATATATAATATGAGATAAATAATTTTTTTTTATAAAAAAATAAGGTAATTCTCTTAAATAGCCCTTTCAAAGTTTTTGTCACAAAAATAGCCCTAGAAAAATAAAATGACCAAAATAACATTTTTTTTTGTTTTGAAATTTTCAATTTTTTTTTTGAAACTTGAAACCTTATCCCCAAACCCACCCCTTACCTCTAAACCCTAAATTCTAAATTAGTTAACCCTAGGGGTATAAATGCATATAAATAAAAATTTTAGCTTCTAAAAAATCCATTTTAGTCATTTTCTTCCTTAAGATTTATTTTTGTGAAAAACAAATTAAAAGAAGTTATCTAAGAAAATTTTTCAAAAAAATATGAAAAATAATAAATAAAATTATATACATAAATTAAAGAAATTAAAAGAATTCACGTAGTTATATAATTGAAATTATAAATTTATAATACATAATCCGCGCGTAGCGCGGATAAAAGATCTAGTAATAAATAAAGAAGAAAGGTTATCAATACACCTGGATTCTAATGAATTTAATTGAAACCGTCCATCACGGTATCGTTTTTAATATTAGAATTCATAACTTTAATGTGAATTTGATTTTTTTTAATTAAACCGTAAAGACACATAAGTCATATCTAATACTATAAAGTAGGCTTCTCTCCCTCCCTATGAGCAAAATTTGCTAGGTGGCACATTATTTTTATCAACTTTCGCTAAATAGTAATGGGTTGTGTCTATGTCGCCCAATTGTAAATCATGAATTTTGTCTTTAAGGCCCATGCGATTGAATCCCCCATCTCTTTCTCTTAATTTGCGTCTTTAGATTTTCCTTGACGACCACAGTCTCTTCAAAGCCTTGCCGTAACGCCTCTTATCGTCTTTAATTGATACCATTACTCCTGTAAATTATTGTCTTTAATCGTACCTCCCCACTACTTCCTCTTCAATATATCTCATAGCCTTCTACAGTATTAAATTATTGTATATATAGATCCACAGATTGTTTTGTTGGACCAATTAATAGTCTTTGGACTTCAATAAAAGTTGAAAAGAAATGGTTGGGCTTTATTGTTTAAATTGCCCAATCTAAATGTCATGTTGTGCTCTTTCAAAGTCTCACATCGGCAAAAAATGGAAAAATGGAGCAATATATATATGAGCATGTGATATCATGGTTCAAATGAACCACATGAAGAGATGGCTCCCCACGCGCACGCTGCCGCCGCCGTCCAGCTTGGGCTTGGGTTTGGTAGAGGGCCCCCGGCCCAATAAGATTCTTTTTAGACCAAGTTAAGCTCAACGATTTTGCCATCTAATCTATTAAAACTGAAGTACAAATATAAAATGTCCCTAAAAATTGCACAATATTTACAATTCAATGCCACTAAAGTAATTAATAAGTCTAACATTAAATTATTTATCTTTTCCTATTTTAATAACAAAAATCCTAAATTAAATATGCAACAAATTTAGTTTAGTTCTATAACTAATTTACAGCACTCACTAAATTTCTATGTCGACAACTAAAACATTATTGTATATACGTCCATCCATACAATAAACCAAATCATAAGCTTAAATTATTTGTTTATTTGCAAACCTCCTCCAAAATTCTTCCTAATAAAACATTTGATTGCAAAGTTCCATACACATAACTCTTCTTCACCCATATATATTTCACATGCACTACAAAACAGTTTATCAAATATAGTTCAAAAACAAATTATTATACATTTATATATGTTTTAATGCATTTAGTACTACATATAATATATAAAAATTTAGGTTTACCTGTTTAACATTAACAACACCTCTCCACACGTTCATCAAAACATACCTAATGATTATATTGTGATAAAAATCTTAATTTTTATTTGAAATTATAAATAACAATAGGATCAATTTTGAACACAAACAATATTTAAGAATACTTTCTATCTATTAAAAACTCAATCATTTGTTACAAAACCTTTTCATTGATTGGGACCAAGCTAATTCCTATAATATAGCTAACTAATCAATTATATTCTATAACTGAAATTATATTTTATAACCAAATGTCTTAGGTAAATCATAATCTTAAATAACTAAACAAAATATTCCATAATTGTTATCCAATCAATTAAAAATCATACCTACAATAACACCATCCAATTAATATTCTCCAATAAATTATTTCTAAAAAGATAAATTTAAACCAATATAAAACTAATTACCATATTTCTCTCCTCTTGCGATGTAAACAAATAATAAAATTGATTATCATATATATACTTTCGATTTTATTTATTTTAAAATTGAATATTATCTTCTACTTAATCTTTGGAGCAACAATATCACATTTTAAACCTATATTCTACTTTCATCTATATATATTCTCATTTGTTTCTTCTCTACCCATAAGTAAATCATAAAAATGATTAGTCTCTTCTTAAATATGCCATTGTTTTGAAGAACATATTTAATTTATTTTAATAAATAAAATTAAATATAAAATCATATTTTACATTTAAAAATATTAAAATGTATATTAATCTTATCAAAATTAATTTGATTTTACACTTTTACCAATAAAGTTCATTATTCATATTTTACATTTAATTTGATGTTTTAATTTTAAGAACAAGTGCATTAATTAAAACATTAATAATTCGTATACAGAAGGAGTATACAATAACTAATTTCAAAATTTAATAAAATATATCAAATTTTCTATACAAAATACATTGTCCATTTATATTATATCAATAACTTATTTCAAAACTCAAAATACTAGGGTATAAGTATAATATAAAAATTAAACATTAAAAAATACTTATTGTATTACTATCATTTCTCTTTCCTAAAAAATACATTCAATACAAAACAAAAATTAAAATGTCTTAAAATAGTATATAATAAGAAATAAAACAACATTCAAAACAATATGAGACAATATTTATTGTTTGTGTTACAAAAAAGACAATATTTATTGTTAAAGACAATAATTAAATTAGTTTGATCAAATCCGCTATAAATTATTGTATAGAAATACATTATTAAACAAATACTTGTCTTTTAATAAAAAATATATTAAATTACATTAAAAATAAATAATAGAAAAACTAAATAGAACACCCGTGCGGACGCACGGGTCAAAATCTAGTTTTAAATTAAAAAACAGCATGATGTTTATGTCTAAACAGCGTGTAGTTTGTCTCAAAACAACACGCATTTCATCTGTTTGCCAGATATTTTTTAAACGAGAAGAGAGAGTCTTGAGGAAGAAGTTTCACAACTCAACTTCCCTTGATCTCCGCGAGATTCTCGCCCACGTGCAGCAGTTGTTGCGGGAAGTGGGTATTCTCCTTCTCTTTAAATATCGTCTCTCCTCCTCATTCATTTCTCACGCTTTTCACACTTCTCTTAACGAAAACCAGCGAAACCCCTTAGTGTAAGTCCATAGTCGAGAGTGTTTTGTAGTAATAGTTCGATAGGGCATTCACGAGTGAAGCGTGAATCGCCAACCATGGTTGTATCCTGGGACTCGGTATTCGTACAGTTTCGTTTCACTACGAAACGAATATTTAGAGTTAAGGAAAGAGATCATATCTCGCTTCCATCTTTATTACGAAAAACGTTTTCTTATCGGGTTCATTTCGTATTTTCATTCGTCTATTTCCTTAACATCGCTTTATTATTATTGTTTATATCATTTCGGTTTTCCGGCTTCTACAATATTAACTCTAAATACGCTTTCTGTCCAAAAGCTTTAATCGGATTCAAAACAATTTATTAAACGGTGTATTCAAGGACTTGTAAACGTTTTTGAAACAGTGTTTGCGATTTGCTTTCTAACACTTCCGCAAGACGTTTCTTAAAGTATCTCATAATGATTTGTCTTTTTGCTCTGTAGCACTATCACGAACGTTTATTGTTATACGATTCTTAAAACGTTAAAAAAAGCGAGTCTCTGAAACAATCAAAACGCCTTCATTGACGGTTTCTACGAAAGCTTTAAGCGAGTTTGCAAAACGGATCTTGGCTTATTATCATTTCTGGTTGTGATCGATTGTAAAAGATCTCCATTAAAACCAAATGATTAACGGTTTGCGTTTTGCTTTGTAGCACTTCGCGAAACGTTTTTTAATTTTTTCTATAAACGGTTTTGCGGTTTGCTTATAGCATTTTCTGCGAAATTTTTTAGATATACCCCAAACAGTTTCTGCGAACGCTTTTAAGCGAGTTTGCAAAACGTTTTCTAAGACTTATATTGATATGAATTGGTTCAAACACCAAAAATGACAATCGATTTAAAACTATTATTTTTATTCAAATAATATGTTAATATGTTATTGTTGAATGGAGTACTAATCCGTTTTCATGTTTTCTCAACAGAAAAATGACGGATTCAAACAACACCCCCATTGACACCACCATCAACCAAACTCCACTCAACGTTGCAGCAACTGATGCAACATTAACAACTGCTGGAATCACAGCGTCAACCGCTGCAGCAACAACAACAACTACCCTACCTGTGGGAAATGGTGCTGATGAGACCACACGTCGTAGCCTTTTTGGTGCTGGTCTTTATCAAACCGGTTCTAATCAAGGAACCACAAGTGCTCCGGTTGCAGTTGTAACTCCTCCAGCCATACCTGGGATGATCTCTCAAGGATTGATGCCATACAAATTTGATGGCAAAGGCTTCAAAACGTGGCAAAAGAAGATGTTGTTCTTCCACACAACAATGAAGCTTAATAAGTTCATCCAGGAGGACAAGCCCATAGTCCCTTACGGGATTGAAGATGTGCACACTCTCGCAAGTGTTGACATATGGGTGCATTCCAATTTCATCTGCAAAGGATACATTTTGGATCGTCTCATTGACCCATTGTACCGAGTCTACTGTGAGACACCCACTGCAAAAGAGTTGTGGAGATCATTGGACAAAAAGTACAGAGGTGAAGACGCTGGCTGCCAGAAGTATGTGGTTACCAAATTCCATGACTTCAAAATGGTGGATTCAAAACCCATCATGGATCAGGTGGAAGCGTTTCAGCTCATTTGCCATGAAATCGCTGCTGAAGGGATGTCTATCTGTGAGATATTCACAACTCTCAGCTTCATCCAAAAGCTTCCCCCAAGCTATGCGGATTTCAAGAACTACTTGAAGAACAAGAAGAAGAAGATGGGTCTCGAGGAGCTCATCATGAGGCTTCAGATGGAATCCAGAAACCGAATTGCTGACAAGGTCAATGCTGTTAATGCTAAGAAGCATAATGTCAACATGGCCGAGCACAAAGGCAAAGGAAAGGCACACGCCCACTCTCCTGCTAAGCCTTTCAAAACGGTTACACCATTGAAAGCTTCTGGACCTATCTTCAAGAAGAAAGGTGGTGAAGTGAATGTGGAAAAATTCAAAGGGAAGTGCCACTACTGCCACAAAGTGGGACACAAGACTGTTGAGTGTCGCAGCAAGATCAAAAATGAGAAGGCTCAAGCGAATCTCACTGAAGAGGATCTCGTTGCAGTGGTGACTGAGACCAACATGGTTGAAGGTAACAACCCTAAGGAATGGTGGTGTGCTACCACCCACATTTGCACTGATAGGGCGATGTTCAGCACTTATCAGAAGAGCAAGACTGAAGAGAAGCTGTTCATGGAAAATACTGCAGTTTCCAAGATTGAAGGCCGCGGCAAAGTGATTATGAAGATGACATCTGGACATGAAGTCACTCTGACGAATGTGAAGCATGTGCCTGACATGAGGAAGAACCTGGTCTCGGGAACCTTGCTCAGCAAGAATGGATTCGCCACAACTCTTGAGGCGGATAAGCTCGTGATTAGGAAGAATGGGATGTATTTTGGGAAAGGGTATGTTAAGGATGGACTGATCAAAATGAATGTAATGACAGTCCCTCCAAAAGTTGTAATTCCAAAAGTTGTAACTCCAGAAGCTTCAACTTCAATGAATAAGAAAAAACCAGTTGCTTATTTGGTTGAGTCGTTTAATATATGGCATGAAAGATTAGGCCATGTAAACAACAAATCGATACAAAGATTAATGAATATAAATTTAATTCCTAAATTTAAAACAAGTAAACAAAAATGTGAAGTATGCGTACATGCTAAGCTCACAAAAACGCCATCACCTCATGTTGAAAGAACTAATAAACCTCTAGATTTAATTCACACCGACTTATGTGATTTAAAATATATACAAACTAGAGGTAGAAAAAACTACTTTGTGACCTTCATAGATGACTGCACAAAATATTGTTATGTATATTTATTACATAGCAAAGATGAAACCTTAGAAAAATTCAAAGAATTTAAACTCGAGGTCGAAAATCAGCTTAAAACAACTATTAAAATAGTTAGAAGCGATAGAGGAGGCGAGTATGATGGTCCATTTAATACATTTTGTAAAGAATATGGAATAATCCATCAAACTACAGCTCTTTATTTACCAGAATCTAATGGGGTTGCTGAACGCAAAAATCGAATTCTAAAAGAGATGATGAATACAATATTGCAGGAATATGGGTTACCCCAGAACAAGTGGGGGGAAGCGTTGCTTACCACTAGTTATATCCTCAACAAAATTCCACACAAAGTAACTGGCAAAACTCTATACGAATTATGGAAAGATAATTTACCTTCGTATAAATACCTCAAAGTGTGGGGGTGTTTGGCAAAAATGTTGCGGTACCGCCACCAAAAAAGTCAATATTGGACCCAAAACAGTGGATTGCATTTTCATCGGATATACACATAATAGTAGTGCTTATCGATTTCTGGTACATAAATCTGAAATATCAGATATCCATGTAAATGCAGTTATGGAATCAAGAAATGCATCTTTCTTTGAAAATATTTTTCCATGCAAGGAAAAACAAGGTTCAAAACGAACTAGAGAAGAAAGAGACGATGACAATGACTCAGAAATTGAGACAAACATCAAAATTTCTATAAATGATATTTCAGAAAATGAAAAAAGAAGATGAACCTAGAAGAAGCAAAAGAGCTCGAAAGGAAAAATCTTTTGGTGGAGATTTTTTAATGGCATTTTTATTAGAAAATGATCTAAAAACTTTGGCAGAAGCAATGTCTTCACTAGGCGCTCCATTTTGGAATGAAGCCGTCAAAACTGAATTCGATTCTATCATGCAAAACTATACATGGTATATAACGGAATTACCACAAGGTTGCAAAGCATTAGGGAGTAAGTGGATTTTAAAACAAAAACTAAACCCTGATGGAACACCTGGTAAACATAAAGCTAGGCTTGTAGTTCAAGGATTCCGACAAAAGGAAGGCTTTGACTATTTTGATACATATTCTTCAGTAACGAGAATAACATCAATAAGGTTGATGATAGCAATCGCAGCCTTAAGAGACCTAGAAATACATCAAATAGATGTAAAAATCGCTTTTCTAAATGGTGATTTAGAAGAAGAAATTTACATGAAACGACTTGAGGGTTTTGTCATTTCTGGACAATAAGACAAAGTTTGTCGACTTGTAAAGTCACTTTATGGGCTTAAACAAGCTCCTAAACAATGACACGAAAAATTTGACAATACAATGGTGTCAAATGGGTTCAAAATTAATGAATGTGATAAATGCATATATTACAAAACTACCAAAAATGCGTATGTTTTGTTATGCTTATATGTAGATGATATGCTCATTATTGGAAGCAATAAAGACATTATAAATCAAACAAAAAATATGCTCAAAGGAAAATTTGAGATAAAAGATTGGGGATTAGTAGATGTTATTCTCGGGGTTAAAGTCACAAGAAATTCAAATGGAATTATCTTAACTCAATCTCATTATGCCCAAACAATATTAGAGAGATTTAAAAATTACTCTAATGGTACTGCAAAAACTCTGTTAGATCCCTTACTTCACTTAACAAAGAATTCAGGTGAAACGGTTTGACAAAATGAGTATGCACGTGTGATTGGAAGTCTTATGTACTTAACCAATTGTACTAGACCAAATCTAGTGCATGCAGTAAACGTACTAAGCCGATATACAAGTAATTCAGGTCATAAATACTGGAAAACTATAACGAGAGTACTCAATTACTTGCGTCATACCAAAGATTTTGGGCTTCACTATGGTAAAGAACCAACAGTTTTAGAAGGATGCAGTGACGCTAACTGGATATCAGATTCTAAAAACTCAAAATCTACAAGTGGATATGTTTTTACCCTAGGAGGAGCAACAATATCTTGGAAATCTACCAAACAAACAGTGTTAGCCAGATCCACCATGGAATCTGAGTTCATAGCCTTAGACAAAGCAGCAGAAGAAGCTGAATGGCATATAAATTGTTTGGAAGATATTCCTATGTGGGAGAAACCTGTACCAGCTATACGCATACATTGTGATAGTCAATCAGCTATAGCTCGGGCTCAGAATAATCTCTACAATGGTAAATCTCGTCACATCAGAAGACGATATAAAACCATTAGACAACTTATCTCAAATGGTGTAATCACAATTGACTACATCAAATCAGCTGACAACCTAGCAGATCCATTCACTTAAGGTTTGCCACAAGATGTTGTTACTAAATCATCAAAAAGAATTGGTTTAAAGCCTATAACAAATGAAGATGCTTGATTGCAACCCTACCTATCATGACTGGAGATCCCAAGACGTAGGTTCAAAGGGAAAACAAAATCAAACAGAATCAAACCAAAGCACCTTGAGATAAATTAGTCTCATCCCAGCTCCTAAAGATGATAAAAGTGCTAACAAATATGAGAAGGATAAGCATAAGCTTTTAATAATTCCATAGCTTCTAAAGCGAAGTATTACTCAATACTTTTCATGGTCAATCACCTAATGAGTGTGAAATTGGACCGTTTCTAGGAGAATGAATGCAAGGCTATATTCTCTAAGTTCACTCATGAAAACCAGGAATCGTTCAGGGCCACAATGAACACAATAGAGAACTAAGTTCTACGAGAAAATGAAGCTGCGTTATGCCTGTTGTCTCGGTCTACATAAGAATTGGTTGGTTCAAGGCATCATGTTCACCTTCTGGTAAAGTAAACCCGACAGATATTAACTATGAGTGGTTCAAGGCTTAAAAATGTCACCAACTCAAACACAGTGAATTTTTGCAAACACTCTCGATAAGTCTGTATGTTTAGTTAGGATCAGTTTAAGTTTAGTAACTAGAGTCTATTGATTATGCATTTAGTTTGCATATGTTTAGAGTTATTTCTATTCATGTGTGGGATTGTTGGACCAATTAATAGCCTTTGGGCTTCAATTAAAGTTGAAAAGAAATGGTTGGGATTTATTGTTTAAATTGCCCAATCTAAATGTGATGTTGTGCTCTTTCAAAGTCCCACATCAGCAAAAAATGGAGAAAGGGAGCAATATATATATGAGCATGTGATATCATGGTTCAAATGAGTCACATGAAGAGATGGCTCCCCACGCTCGCGCCGCCGCGGCCGTTCGTCCGGCTCGGCTCGGCTCGGCGTGGGCGTGGACGTGGGCTTGGGCTTGGTCTTGGTAGAGGGTCCCCGGCCCAATAAGATTTTTTTTGGACCAAGTTAAGTCCAACGATTTTGTCATTTTAAATAATAAAACAGCATGATGTTTATGTCTAAACGGTGCGTAGTTTGTCTCAAAACGACACGCATTTCATCTGTTTGCCAGATATTTTTTAAACAAGAAGAGAGAGTCTTGAGGAAGAAGTTTCTCAACTCAACTTCCTTTGATCTCTGCGAGATTCTCGCCAACGTGCAGCAGTTGTTGCGGGAAGTGGGTATTCTCCTTCTCTTTAAATATCGTCTCTCCTCTTCATTCATTTCTCACGCTTTTCACACTTCTCTTAACGAAAACCAGCGAAACCCCTTAGCGTAAGTCCATAGTCGAGAGTGTTTCGTAGTAATAGTTCGATAGGGCATTCACGAGTGAAGCGTGAATCGCCAACCATGGTTGTATCTTGGGACTCGGTATTCGTACAGTTTCGTCTCACTACGAAGCGAATATTTAGAGTTAAGGAAAGTGATCATATCTCGCCTCCATCTCTATTACGAAAAATGTTTTCTTATCGGGTTCATTTCGTATTTTCATTCGTCTATTTCCTTAACATCGCTTTATTATTATCGTTTATATCATTTCAGTTTTCCGGCTTCTACATGTTTTCCTCATTATATTCTCCTTGCAGCTTTTCCTCGATTAATATATCTCTAATACACCGGTTATAACTATGTTGAATTCACAGCTTCTTTTCAGTGAGTTCAAGGCAGGTCGGTCGTCAGACTGTTGTAATTTGTGTTTTACGTTTCTGTCTACATGGTTTTGGTTGATTAGAAGGTACTTATTTTGCGATTTATTGAGTTTCTGCTAAACCTAAAAATGAGTTTTAACTTAAGGTTAGAAACATCTGAGATTTAATGTTCTGATTCCTTTCGTTGATCGCAGACAACTTTGATTTTAGGCCTCTATTAGCGTCTATCTATCGATTCAATACATTCCACCACCTCCAAAGAGAAGGGGCACTTTATTAGCTTACTGTCTTCGATTTATTCTAATTACTGGCTAACGGAATTTTTAAAAAATAAGGTAATTTTCTTCTGCAGTCGATGTAAAATTCACAAATGTTCGACAAACAGCCACACGAATTCTTATAGATCAGAGTCCCTGATAAAGTTCCTCTCAGTAAAACATTAATATCCTTTTTATCATAACCTCCTGGTTGTTTTGTTTGTTGTTGTTAAAATTAGAGCTCGCATTTTATCTGTTAAATTTGATTCGTTTTATTATTTATTTCGATTCGATCCGAAAATTCTGGGTATCAATAAGTTTCGAAGCAAAGCAAATGCTAAAAATTAATTTCCGTTAAAATCGAAGCAAATCACAAATATTAATTTTGGGAAGCAAATATCCGCTCCGCTCCGATAATATATAAATACATGTATATCTTGATTATATTTAAAGTTTTAAATGTATAAATTTATATAATTATTTTTCTAACATATGATTTGACAAATTCTATTCACGTTGTTACTTTTATAAAAGTATTACATAAAAAGAAGAAAAAAATTATGACAATTATAACTTTTTTCTTAAGTTTTGTGTTATTATAATTGTTAACTAAGTTTAAATTTTTTACAAAATATGTAGACTCACTACTTCTTTTAGTTTTTATTTTATATATCATGCAAAAAAAATATTTTACAAAACAAATTTGTATCGAATTCTTAAGATTATTTGTATTGATAAAAATAGATGACATATCCGTAAGTATTCGTAAATATCCGCAAATATCTATTTATTTTCCAGATATCTATTTTTCCGGATATCCGTATTTTTCGAAGCAAAACAAATAAAAAATTAGATATCCTTAATATACGAATCAAATCATAAATATCTTAAAAAAAAATCTGGATATCCGATCCTGGCCCATTCCTAATTAAAATGACCTGAAACCTCTTTGTTGTTTTATTTTATCATCAATTGTTTCACATATGCATATTCTCTGGATCAGCTATGCGTCAATAAAAAGCTTTGATTTTTAATTGATATGTCAAGATAAATTTTTGCAGGTGGAATAAGATTTCTGAAAAGCTGTGTCTTCAACACTACTCTTTGTCAAGAGTACGTATTTTTAAACCTTCACATGTCTGGCATTCTTCTGT
>MU106820.1:0-83210 GCA_012274485.2 Sinapis alba | reverse complement strand
TTTGTTATTGATTTTGCACCTTTGATTGTTCTTCTATAAAATAGCCGTCTGAGGCTAATACGTACCAAGATATTGAGGCTGTATACAATTGCTTGAGGAGCGAGTATGGAATCAAGCAAGAGGAGATGATATTGTATGGTCAGTCCGTTGGAAGCGGACCAACGTTGTACTTAGCGTCTCGATTGAAGAGAGTTAGAGGGGTTGTTCTACATAGCGCCATTCTCTCTGGCCTTAGAGTTTTGTATCCTGTCAAAATGACATTCTGGTTCGACATATACAAAGTAAGCTCTCTCCTGTCTCTCTTTTGGTTATTTTTGTCTCTCAAAACTCTGTAATTTTGCAGAACATTGAAAGGATACGCCATGTGACATGCCCTGTTCTTGTCATACATGTAAGATTACATCTATTTTTTTTAATTTTATTTTTCAGAGAGATCATTAAACCTTGGTTTATGAAACTGCAGGGAACAAAAGATGAGGTTGTGAACATGTCGCATGGGAAGAGATTATGGGAGCTTTCAAAGGATAAATATGATCCATTGTGGGTTAAAGGAGGAGGGCATTGTAACTTGGAATCATACCCTGAGTACATAAAACACCTGCGTAAGTTCATAAACGCGATGGAGAAACTCGCTATCAACAACCCGCCAAGCAAACAAACAGACGAGGAGCCAAGCGTTACCAAAACTAAGCACAACCGTTGCTTAAGATTCAGGAAAAAAAAGTAGAGCTTGAATTGAAGATGGTAGTAACAAAGAACTACGACCATTTCAATGAACAAAGGAGAACCATATTTCTCATCTTTTGTAGGGGTTAGCCTTGTAGAAAAAAAAAGAAATGTAACGTAGCAAATGTCTCCTTTTTATTTATTTATTAATAAAGCTAATGGTTACTTGTCGCTCAAGGAAACAAAAACAGAAAAGTTCTCAACTTTTTTCGGATGTGATTTTTATAAACAAAGAAAAGGATCGATTTAGGGGAATTTAAGGCCAAACTGTTTGAGGATATCAACGTAGCAAACTCTTTCGTTCAGATTCTCTCCATTGTTACGAAGAAGAGCTTCGATAACTTCTTTGAAGGGAATATCAATTTCATAATCATCACCACTTTCATTGACCTTGATTCCTTCAGTTGCAGACGGTGGAGAAGAATCGAGATCGGAATGCTTTCCCGGAACCCTAACATTCTCGGCCGCGGGAGATGGCGGAGAAGACAGATGCGTAACCTCCGTGACAGATTCTTTAGGATCGGAAACACGATTCACGACAGTCTCCGCCGGGAGAGGCTGTGAAGCAGAAACAGGCGACGGAGATTTCGATTTGGAAGCTCCTCCTGGAAAATCAACATCTCCCGCCGCGAAAGTCGGTGGAGGAGAAGTTAGAGGCGTCACATCAGACGGAGATTTCGATTTGGAACCTCCTCCTCCTCCTCCTCGAGGTTTGATCACCGAAACCGTAGCTAATGGTTCGGATTCGGCTGCAGAGGAGAGAGATGCGTTCTCAGGAGGAGTACGGAACACGTCTTCGTCGTTGATGGAATCGAGGCTAACCGGAGTGGAAAGCGATAGAACCGGAGTTCGGGTAACCGGCGAGGAAACCGGGTTCACGATAACCTCAGTGGTATCCGAGTCAGTGTCGTCCACTCCGCCGTGAGGATCGGCGAAGGGGCAATTGTTAAGGAAAGATCTCTGAGATGAAGTGACACTGCCGAACTCACTCTCGTCGCTTCCAACATTTTCCGCCATTTTTGGCAACTTCCTTCCACAGTCGCAGTTTAATTTCCGTATTAAAAGTAGATTTGTGGGGTTCTTAGGTTTTTTTTTTTTTTTTTTTTTTTTTCTGTTTTTAAAAAAAAAAAAAAAAAAAATTAACCAATCTTGGGTCGTCACGTGTCTGTGAGACCCGTGAACAGTGCAAGAAACTCTTAAGAACCGGTTCTTATTTAAGAGTTTTAAGAACCGGTTCTTACACTATTTATGGGACCCATCCCCCTAAAAACCCCTCTAAGAACCCCCTTTAATCATGCTTTTAGTCATTTTTACGTCCGGTCTGACATCGGTCTTTCTCGGTTATTAAAATTGATGAACGATAAAACGAACAATTAATAGTTCTCCATAAAAGCTTTTATTTAGCGTCAATACTACAAAGTTAAGACATTGTATTAGTTCCCCATTATTTATAATTTAAAAAATACTCATAAATTTATAGTTCGAAACTTGTATACCCATAGTTACTGATTTTGTCGATTTAAGATCTAAATCCTATTACCAAACCACATAAATCAAACAGAAGTATACGATATCTTATATATATATATTATAAAAGAGTATATACGATATCACTTATATCACTAGACTAGGAGATGATTTGTGACAAACAATATTCAACTTCTTTTCTTAATCATTTCTTCACAGTTTTTTCTCCTCTTCATTAGTAACAAAAAGTGAATTTTGAATCATTCAGTTGGCTGAGAAAGCAATACGTGAGTGATTGATGGGATGGGATCGGATCCACCATCATCATCAGTTTATGTTGGTTTTATTGTCCCGTAAAATCACGGCGCAGGTAACTTTTTTCTTTTTCTTTAATCAAACGGCGCAGGTAACTCAATAAGGAAATATACTATTGCAGCCTAGTCTTATCCTTTAAAAGAGACTTTTTGATTTCAAAATCGATTTTAAGATTTTTATTTTCTCAGACTTGGGGATTTTTGTGTTAGGGATTTTTATGGTTAAATTACGGTTACTATTTTGTAATTTAATTTAATTATAATATATATTCAATATAAATTTTATAAATTAATATTCAATAAATTAATAAATATAACAATTTATTAAGTTTTTTTTGTTTTTGAATTGAAACACTTCAAAATACGATAATAAATTATATTATAATATTATGACTGTTTACGACTAATGAATCTTTCATCCCTGCTCATTCAGTTTATAGGTTCTATTTGTACGTGATGGTTAGTGTGTTAATTTTTTTGGAGACTCGAAAATTTTATTTTTGATTTTATAATCACCATAATGACTTTTTCAGTATTTTGAACTCATTCGCACGATCATGAATAACTTCTCGATAAATCACTTATTTTTCGACTACTCCAACTCAAACACATTTCTCTAGAGTTCTTTCTAGATGTAAGATCGAAAAGGTAAATGCACTTTGTTGATATGGATAATCAAATCAATTTTTTTTAAGTCTTTCTATATATCACAAACCGAGATACTACAATTCACCCTCTCTCAAGGAATGCAATGTAGTTGTTGCACCCCAAGATCGTTATTCATGTTAGTGTGAGTCCATACATGACTCCACACTCGTTTGGGTTTGGCTCTGATACTACTTATAACGCTACAATCATACATGGTTAATGGGCCTCTCACGCTAGCTCACTTGGTTCGTAGGTTCCATTTTGTGCTACGGGCGGTGCGTTAAGTTTTTTGGAAGCTCAAAAGTCTTAATATATTATTGACCATGCAATCACGACATGATCTTTCCCATATGCTATGACCTCACTCGTACAATATTGTAAATCACTTCCCGATAAGTCACCGGTCTTTCCACTACTCCAACTCAAACATGCTTAACTCTTGAGTTCTTTGTGGGTGTGTTTCGGATAACTGCACTTTATTGACATAAATTGTTAAATAAATTCTTTTAAGCATTTCCATATATCATGTTTAAGATGATTTATTTCTATTTGTTCTTCTAAATTATAGATTGCTATTTTTATTTTACATTTAAAGAACTAGCATTCATCATTTTTTTACTTCTTATATTTTATTTTCAATATAGATTAATGATATTTTATAAAAAGAAATTGGAGTAAAATTTCACTTCTATTATGAAATTTCTCTATTAAAAAAAAATACAGTGTACTTGAGCCAAAAACAAACAAAATACAATGTACTTCTCCAAATATTATTTTGTGATTTTCATTTTTGTGTATTATTTTTGAAACAAAGTTTTGTGTACTTTTGAAATTATTTCTCCAAAAATTTAAGAAATAATAAATATATTGTTTGGATGGTTTTTAAAAGGATTGGTCTGACAGCTGAAAATTATATTAAAACATATCTAATAATAACATATTTAATAATAACATAATTGATTGGTTAGTCTGTTTTATAAGTTAATCATCATGTTCAGTTATGATTTATAATTAAATAGGTTATTAAAATGACAATAATTGTTAATAAAATTAACATGAAAACGATGACAAACAAAAATTAACATGAAATATAAGAGCAAACAAAAAAAAAGCATTACATTAATACAAAACAAAGTCCACTCCTTTCTACTCACTGTTCATCCAAAAGATGAACTCTCGTGTTTATAGAAGCCGTCTTCAAAGCTTTCATGAAAAAGAAATGTCATCAAAGAAAAGCCTAAAAGACTTCTCTCTTCTCTTATTATTATTATTACTTTTTTCATTCGATCTCCACAATCTGAGGCCTCCTCTCTGCAGCTTTCTTGCGTATGAAGATACCCCATCTCAAAGCAGCTTTGAGCTTAAGCCATCCCACCACAGCTTTTCCTGAGCCTCTATTACGTTCTCTCCTGTACGTGTTATCGATCTGAGCTTGGTAAGGCATATTGTAACCGTAACAAGACTCATCCGTCTGACCAAACCCGCCTTGTGTTCCCATAGTGTTCATACCGATCCCAAAAGTCTTCAACAGTCTCTGCATATCGTCGGTTTCAAGCATCTCAGAACTCCTTAGTCTGATTTCTTCACTGAAAATGTCTTCAAGACCTTGTCCTGCTCTTGGTCGACACCAATCTTCTCCATTGTATGCGTTGGAACTTTCCATTGGCCTGCTGTTGTACTCTTGTACGTTGCTAGGTAACGAGGGTAATAATTGGCTGCAATGTTGCTGCACAAACTGAGGATATTCAATCTGCTGGGGAAGGGGAGAATAGGGTATAACATTCTGATGACCTTGCATGGTTTGTCTATTGTTTTGGTTATGCAGCTGTTGATGGTTCTGAGCTGTTGGTGCTGTGGCTATTTTTGGTTCTGGTAAGCCTTTTATCTCCTTCTCCGCCACTGGTAAGCAGTTCAACAGTTTACCGTCGTATTCAACAGCTTTATGCCAGTTTTCATAAGCTATCTTCACCAGAATGTCTGCAGAGATCTGTGAGACAGACAGTGATCAGCTTAGCAACCAAAGAAACTGTTTTCAAATCTTGAGAGAAAGAAATGTATGTCTTTACCTTTTGGTCATGGTTAAGAGACTCCAGAGATAAGAACTGTCCGTTTGCAATAAGGCCACGGAACTCATAGATATGATTGAAGACAACGCCTGTAGCGTGTGTCTGATCCGTGTAAAACACATAAAGCTTCCCACCCAACACGCATGTCTTTGCATGCTCCATAGTGTTCTCCCACATTCTATTCGACATTCCACTCCCTAGCAACTGCAATATGCGAACAAAATCAATGAACATTTAATATGTTGGTTGTTTTTCAACATAAACAGAAGAAGATACATACATTTCTCAGCTTCTGTGGATCCTTAACCAGGAGTCGAAGGAAGTCTTCGACTGTCACAATGCTAGCTTTCAATAGCTTCTTGTGTAGCACTCCGTCTTTCGCTATTCTATCCAATCTCCATACTTCATCGTGTAAAGCCGGTGGATAATGTTTCTTGTATACTGAAAAAAAGAGCTAAGTTACTAGTAACCAACACTGTATGTTTCAATATAATCAAATGGTAAGAAAACTCACATTCTCCTCTATGATCTTTGACAGCAAAAGGCTCTGTTTTAGCTTCACGAATGTGAAAGCTATCACCATACCCTGGAGCTGCCTTAACACCAAGCCTAAACTTTCGACTCCGAATCCAACTCGAGTTGTCTGTAAAAGTAAGGTCTCCTAAAGTTCCCACACCTTCCTTAAGCATTACCTGCGTGTCACCTGTCAATATTGGGCGTTTCCCTTCTCTCTCTTTCACTTCAAAGCTCTCAAAGTGCTCTCTCGTCCAATCTTCATCATCCTCATCATTGAAGTCTCCCTCTAACACTACAACATTGAGCTTTGAAGCCGACTCTTCTCCTGTTTGGACTACATTTCCAGTGTTTGCATCGATAAGAACCACATGAATGGCCGAGCCTCGCTCTCCCTCGACTTTCCCACCTGTGAATAAGTGAGGAGGCATTCGTGTCTTAAAGTGAAGTTGCAGGTTTCTTCCATCACGGCCTTGGATCCTCTTAGGTTCTGGTGACCTACAGATTTTATGCCGGTTTAAACTCAACGCTACAAAGATCACAGAACCATTTCAAGAAGAAAAAGTATAACTGGAGAAAGTACCTCGACGCTAACTTTGAATTTCCTAATCTTGACAAGGCTCGTTCCACCTCTTCGCTAACCTGTTCGTTTGTCCACACCATAGATAGTTTATAACTACACAAGCATTAAAAAATTTACTATAAAAGCAGAGGATAATAATAACTCACAATTCTGCGAAACAGTGGCTCCAAAGACGAGCAAAGCCTCTGCAGACTATCTACCTTGACAGCTTCCACAATAACACTGTAAACAGTTTATTTCATATGACGAGTGAGCAAACCAATAAACTTGCAAGCGAATCAAGAGCTTTGGAATCTAAACAACAAAATCTTGAGAGCTTGACAAATGAGCCATCTCCTAACAAAGGATACATCTACACTCAAGAAGAGTTAAAGAATCTTAGTTTTAAACGCAACAGAGTTTACATTCTCCACCATGATCTAACAACAAAGCAAGTTCTTCTTCAATAGTTGCTTGTGAGGTATAACCAATGAGTTACTTTGAACTGAGAAAAGACAGAAAAATATTTAAGGAAGTTACCTTGCCAAAGCAGGCACTTTTTGTCTCTTTGATTCTGCCAAGTTGTCTGCATCCTCTTGACTGCATTCGTATCCACGCTTGTTCATGGAACTTTCCATTTAAGAAAAAAGAAATTACAATCTCTCTGTGTCAAGAGATATACAAAAACTATTCCAAAGTTGGGAAAAAAACAGCAGAAGTCCACGAAAGGAAGCTTCAGAGAAAGAACACAAGAAACACAACACACATAATAAGTTGAATATAAAACAAATAGCCACAAGCTATAGAGGCTAGACAACCCACATGGGTTTTGGACGGTTTGCAGAAGTCACTGAACCGAGATCTGTTCTTTAATGGTAGATCCAAAGCGTTTATTAAAAAAAAAAAACTTTATGGAATCTGTCCATGTGAGCATTAGAATAATGCATAGGAAGAGAGACTATTTTAATGGCTGACACTAATATAAACAAATCGAATATATAGAAAAAAGCAGCTGTTTTTGTGCTTGAATGAATATTGAAAGTTGATACGGCGTGATACCTGGAGCTATCATATGCTGCATTATGTCAACCTTATTGCGTTTTTGACTTCTCCAGTTTTGTCTCTTCTCTGCACTTGTCCCCCTTCACACATTCTCATGTTTCTTAACATCTGAAAAAAGTATTTGTTAGTCTTTACTAAACAAAAACAAAAATATAGAGTCAAAGTAACTCTTGACCTACTTATGCATACGCCATGTTCATATCACAGTTATACAAATCCTCATAAAATCAAATCAGTCTTGCTGTCTTAATCAGATGCAAATCTCAACAAACATAAAACTCAAGTTTAGAAAGATCATAAATCAAATGATTATCTCTGGCTAGTAAGAATTTGATGGTTGAGTTTGCTGATGAACATGAACTATATAAAATACAGAAGTCGGTGACTTTTCTTCCATGTAACACTAGACAAATATATATCTGAAGTTTGAAGAAAGGTCAATATAAGTCACACCTTTTCTTTATCTATATTTGGATTGGAGAGCAAAAAAAATAAATAAAAAAAAAGTGCTACAGTTAAAACTTTGCCTTACGAATTAAGCGATTCCCATGTTCTCGTGAACTATATGCGGAAGAGAAAATCTAGTTTGCTTGCAACGAGAAACTCTTCAGGGCACACTGAGAAGTAGTCAGAAAACAGTGAAATGCTTACTCACCTTTCCAACCTATTTGCCGAGCCCTCCGCTCCGACAAAGAAGTAAACTTCCTCTCTTTGAGCAACAATGCTTGAGCTCTCTCTCTCTCTCTAGCTGACTCGGAAATTTCGGTTATGCAGCGTTACACTTCTCAGCCTCCTTTAGGTACAGTGAAGCAACCGTTTTTGCTTCGGCGAGTGTAACATTCATGTGATTGTGATGACTATGGTGTTCTGAAACTGTTTCTTGCAGCTTCAGCTATTGTGTTTGAGCTCTAGGTCATCACTTCCACAATCTGTTACACAACATAAGTCACTAGAGGAAGATCTTTAAAAAGATAAAACAATAACAAATTATCTTAATGTAACATGAGAGGATAAAACCTCATGCTATCATGACTGATCAAGAACCCCTAATAGAGTTACCTTAAGAAAACTAGTTACGCTCAATTGTTTAATTATGCACTAAACTCACAAGTATTCAGAGGATTTCCATAAGGTTCATCACTAGAATCTGAATAATAGCTGTCAACAATATTTCTAAGAGAAGAGAGTCTCAAAACCAAATTCAAGGGCTCAACAACGAGGACGTAACCTGTAATAGAGAGAGGTTTGCAAGAAGAATACAATAACAGAATGGGACTTGTTAATTAGAATACAATGAAAGATCAAAATGTAAGAGATTCATCCACCAACTTCGTCAAAAATGAACTAAACGTCTCCTAATTTCAAAAAATCAAACGGAAAGAAAGAGAAGATGGTTACAGTACCTGGAGAAATCTGGAGGAGAGACAAAGGAGGAGGACACACGGAGGGAGTTACTACGAGGAGATCGAACGAAACCCTAGAGCTGATACTACAGAGAATATCACCATACAACCTAATGCAGCTTCGAATCAATAACGCGATAGTGAAAAAACTACGTCGTTTCGTTCTTACTATCATGATCGCATGGGTAATTGGTAAAGGTCCAAAACGAGTGTATATGTGACTTGTCAATTGTTAAAGACCTACGACGTCAAGGTAAAATGCTTTCCAGCGACTGATATGCAAAATTTGAAAATCATTAACATTAGCTAGTATACTATTATGAGCAATTTTTTATTATATACGTGTAATCCTTTCTTTTTTTTGTGACAGTCATATTTTTATTATATAATTTTCACTTTTAGTCTCTTAGCTAGGTATAAATTGGGATACATTTGTATGAATAATATTCTCAAGAAATTTTAATCATATTTTACCACACCAAGTATTCCAAGAGTTTAAGATGAAAAATGGTTATCATACGACCACACCGAGGATATCATGATCAAAAGTAATCTTAACAGAGAATGACCAAGATGGTCGGATAAGCAAACAAATGTGTTTACAAGAAAAACTTATAATCTAACACGAAGCCAAAGTATATATAAATAATTGTTTATCAACAAAACCAACACTGAAATTAAATTGTCCATTTTAGGCAAACAACAAAAAATATTACTTTGAAAAAAGAAAGAGTCAAGTAGAAAAGAAAACAAGGACTGTGAACTCTGATTTGACAAAGAAACCAAGTTACAATCAAATATGTCAAGACAAAGTGAGAGACACTAGTCTAATACCATAACTGAAATATTTCCAAGCATTATACTATAAAAGTCAAGTCAACTGATACAATTTTCCAAAGAAAAGAAATAACACAATAATCGTAAATGTAAGAATCATGATGCATAATTCTAAAATTACACAAATAACAATCAATTAGATTATGAGGATGTCATTGTAAAATTTTGGAATAAATCACCAAGGATTTAATTAGAGCATCACACAAAATAAATACTTACAAGACTCAAGGAATATTCTACCATAATATACATGAGTCATTGTAAATATCTCTAAGAGACTCCAAGATATATCAATTTCATAAAATGAACACAACCGCCAAAACGTAAATAATAAGTATTGTCTACTCAAAAGAGATAATATTTATATAAACTACAAGATATATCTATTTTATAAAATGATAGATGTACAAGCATAAAATATAGATAATAAATACTTTCTAGTTTCTAATCACGATATATATTATTGACACCATAAGAACAAAACATAAATATATCAATATCAAAAATAAAATCAACTTTTTATTGGTGGATATTAGCAATAAGTTTCTACAGTATGACAAACACAAAATCAAAGATGATAATATTGTCGATATTATCAGATCACAAATTTTTCTGGGAGGTAGACTAGTTAAGTAAGCAAGAAGCAAATAATGTATCTCAAAATAGTATAAGGAACTAAGTAAGCACGTACACACCCAAAGAAGAACATAAGAGACCAGTAATAACTAATCGTGGACCGTCACGTGGAGTCCGCACACAGTGTAAGATACCCAACCAAAACGTTTTTTATTCTACAATTTTGGAACCTTTTTTCGCCTCGGTTCCCGCGTTTTGTGGGACCCCTCCCCTAAGAGACCCTTAAGAAACCTTGGTTAAAGGTGCTCTAAGGAAGCAAAGGAAAACACACACAAGGAAGGAAAGAAGCACACAAGGAACTAAATAAACAACAAATCAATAAAGGAAGTAAAGAAGTGAAACAATGAATCACGGAAGTCAATAAAGAAGCAGGACATCAAGAAAGCAAGTAAGTTAGCAAAATAATCAAACAAAAAATGAAGCAAGTAAACAATGAAGAATGGAAGCAATTATGAATGTAATAATGAATGTATGTATTTATGTATGTATGTTTTTGCCATTTTGGAGGTTTGAGGTACACCACATTAGCGTTTGAAATCGGTTGATGTAGAAGCAAATTGACCTACAATCAAAATAAACGAGTAAGTCAACACCAAAATCAGATTTGGAATTTGGACAATCAAAACAGAGACATGAAAGAAAACCACTAACCTGCAGAATTTCAAGTGACAAATGTTTTCTTCTACGAAAGAGAGACGTGGTTACACTGAAACATTAAAAGGCTTCATTTGAGCAACATTGATTCAAATGCAAAGTTATACACCATAAAGAGGGTATTAAATCAATATTTCACCAGTTATTTATACAAGTTAGAAAAATCTTTTTGGGTGTCCATTAATAGAGAAGCACATACCTGAGAAAATCAACATTGGCCTATATACTTCAAGTTGTCACATAAGTATAAAGGCTAACACATAAGTATCTTAAGGTTTTGGATGCTTATTCAAGCACACGTATGGTGGAAATGAAATTAATCTTGATAATGTTTCTCCTACTTGTGAATTTCAGAAACTAATTACAAGCAAGTTTGAAAAGTACATACATGTCACAAAAGTCTGCTACACTTGAAATCTCCTCAAAATCTCTTAACAATTTGGCTTTGAACACCTTCTGAAGCACATACCTGAAAAACAAAAATCAGAATTAATTAGTTTTTACTTCGCCATATATTTGTAAACAATCGATTTTTGTTACCTAGTCCTTGAAACTGTTGATGGTATTAGCCATCCAAGGAATCATTATACTCTTTGTCATAAGACCGTAAGCCGTGGTGACAAAGACAACAAGTCTTTTTGTAATAACTTCTTTTTTTTCTGTCATTATTTGAGACACTGGTCACTCTTTCCACCCACCAAAATAGAAACCGAATCATAGTCTTTGTCTTAAGATTCTTTAACCCTTTGGTGTGTTTTTTTTTATATCTATCCAACAAATTATTTCAGCCATAAATCATTTTTTCATCTGGTGACTTTCCATCCAGCATATCTGAAAACCAAACCAATATTGTTTTTGTCTAGAAACTTTTTATGCTGTTTGCACCTTTTCCATCAAGGACTTAAGCCGTGGGTAAAACAAAGTAAATAATCTATAATCAATCCATAGTTTTTGCCACTTTCTTAAGCCCTAGTTATCTTATTGGTCCTTGAATACTTTTAAGCCTTGTGGTTATCACAAATAGATAGTTCTCAGTTCACAGTCTTTGTCTTAGCACATCGTTAAGCAATTGCTTGTGTTTTTTGGCCCATCAAACAAGTGTTAAGCCATTGCTTGTGTTTTTTTTCCATCTAAGGACTTTTTCGGAGTTTTTCTTAAGACATCTTTTAGTTATTAGTCGTTATTTTTCCATCCTACAAGTCTTATTTAAGCCGTTAATTTATAATCTGTTTTAGATCATAATATTTGCGTTATGATTCTTTAGGTCATCGGTAGTCTCTGTTAAACACTTATTTCAGAGTATGAGTTGGCCATTATTCCATTGTCTTAAGAGGTAGTCATTATTTCCATCTAGCTTATAGTCTTTGTATACTTTTAAACCTTGTGGTTGTAAAGCAGAAACAGTTCTTAGAGTCTCTGTGTTGAAATTTCTATTTAAAGCCGTGTTGCAGAGTAAAAAATCGGTTTTCCATCCGTAGTCTCAGTCATGAGAGATTTATTTCATTCTAGCTGTGGGTTATTTTCCCATCTACATTCTTTGTCTTGAGACATTTTAAGTCGTTTCTCATTTAACTAAAACCGACCCATAGTCTTTTCAAAATTGTTTTAAGCCATGTGGTAACGTAAAACTCTGTTGTCGATTGATACTGTCAAGAATCTTTGCCTTGTGACTTTTTAAAGCCGTTGGTCTTTCATCAGTACAACAAATCCTTAGTTTTCTCTTCTACCATCCAACAACAAGTCTATAGTATATACTTTCTCAACATACTTATAAGCCATGTCGAAATAAGAATCTTTGTCAAGGATTTTTAAGCAGTTGGTCATTTTTTTCTGTACAGTAAATCGTTAGTTGTTGTTACCATCCAAGAAGTCTAAACTTATACATAGTATTTCTCGAAAGACTTTTGTAAGCAGTAGGTTATCTTTGTCTAGAGATATTCCAAAGTCATGACAGGTTTTGTTTGAGCTCTGTCTTTGTCTACTTTAAAGCCTTGTAGTTTTTAAACAGAAACAGGTCTTTAAGCATTTTGGTCCATAGTCTTTGTCTTAAGACTTTTTCAAACTGTTTGTCTTTTTTCTTAATCCAACAAATATTATCTCAGCCATTAGTCAATCTGCTTCATGAAGGACTTTTTTTCTAAGCCGCTTGTCATTGTTCCATTCATCATCTCTTAAGCTGTTGGTCGTTTTCTTTCTATCATCCAACAAGTCTAATTTAAGCCATTAGTCATTTTTATACATCTAAGGAATTTTCAGAGACTGTCTTGATCCGTGTTAAGCATCTTTGCATTATGATCTTTTAAACCGTTGGTAGTCTTTGTCAAAAGACTTTCTTAAGCTGTGGGACTTTCCAAATCCGTGAGTTTTTTTTTTCTTGTTGTATCAGCTATGTCTTAAAGACTGATTTCAGACATGGTCTTTGTCTTAAGAGCTTTTCATAGTTTGTCTTAAGCTGTTGGTCGTTTGTTTTTCCCATCCAACAAAACGTAGAACCAAGCCGTTTTCTTTGTCCAATGACCTTTCTAACCTGTGGGTTGTTTCTCTAACCCAAAAAGTCTAATACCAGCTCATAGCCTTAAGCCATTAACCGTTTTCCCCCATTGAAGGGATTTTTCAGTCTTTTCTTAAGACATCTTTAAGTTATATTGGTCATCTTTTCCCACCATACAAGTCTTATTTAAGCAGTTAAGTAAGAATCGTTTTAATATAATCTTTGCGTTCTGATTCTTTAAGCAATTGGTAGTCTCTGTTTAAGACTGATTTCAGAGTATGAATTGGTCATTATTTCCATCCAACTTAATAGTCTTTGTATAACTTTAAAGCCTTGTGAATATCAAGCAGAAACACTTTCTTGTAAACCTTAAGGTTCATAGTCGGTGTGTTGGACTCAAGTCGTATGGCAGAGTAAAGAATCAGTTGTCCATCCATAGTCTCGTCTGAGTCATGAGGGATTTATTTCATTTGAGCCGTGGATTGTGTTTGTCCATCTGTAGTCTTTGTCTTGAGACATTTTAAAGCTATTGGTTATTATACCAAAACCAAGTTGTATTCTTTTCCAGAAGACTCCTAAGCCACGTGGGTTACATAAGAACCTGCTGTCGATTCATATTGTCTAGAAGCTTTGCCTTAGGAATTTTTAAAGCCGTTGGTATTTTAATCAATCAGCAAGTGTTACGTTGTTTCCTACCATCCAACAAGTCTATGGCACAGGCTTTCTCAAGAGACTTCTAAGCCGTTTGGTTAAATAAGAATCCGTGTTTGATTCATAATCATTGTCAAAGAATCTTTAAACAGTTGGTTTCTTTAAGCCGTTTGGGTATCATATTATACAGCAAGTGTAAGTTGTTTTACCATCCAACAAGTCTTTCTCGAAAGACAGTCTTTCTAAGCTGTGGGACATTTCTAAGACATGGTTGTCTTTGTTTAGAGAGTTTCCAAAGCCGTAATAGTTTTCATTTCATATCTGTCTTAGGACAGCTGGTCATCTTTGTCTACTTTTAAGCCTTGTGGTTATCAAACATAAAATAGGTCTTTAAGCCTTTTGGTTCATGTTGTCTGTCTTATGACTTTTTAAAGCTGTCTGTCATTTTCTTCACCCAACAAAGTATTCTCTCAGCCATTAGTCGTTTTTATTCATCTAATGACCTTTTTTCTTTCTTTCTAAGCCGCTGATCAATGTTTCCATATTGTCTCTATCTAGAGTAAAGAATCTCTCTTCGATTCATAATCCTTTTTTTTTGGAATCAGTGTGTTATGATGATTCGTTAAACCATTGGCAGCCTTTTGTCAAAGGTCTTTCCAAAGCCATTAGTTGTTTTTTGTATCAGCTCTGTTGTAAGGACAATTGTTCATTCTTTCCATCTACCAAATTACAAACCACTCATAGCATTTGTCTAGAGAGCTTTTTCAGACTTTGTCTCAAGTAGTTGGTCGTTTTTTTTTCCATCCAACAAACCGTAAACCAAGCCATAGTCTTCGTGTAAACTTCTTACAAAGGAGAAACCGTTTTCGATTTAGTCTTTTATGTTAAGACTGATTTTGTCTTAAGAGTTGGTCATTATACCCATCCAACTCATAGTCTTTGTATACTTTTAAGCCCTGTTGCTCGTTTTATTCCCATCCAACAAGTCTTCTTAATTTTGCCGGTCTTTTTTTTTCCGATCTACGGACTTTTTTTGTTTGAGCCGCTGGTCATTTTTCCATCCAGCATATCTAAAAACCGACCCTTTCTGTCTTTGTCAAGAGACTTTTTATAAGACTTCTTTGAGCAGTTTGAACTCTTTTATTCCACCAAGAAACCTTTTCTAAGCAACCCCATATTGTTTTTTTGTGTAAAAGACTTTTGTTTCAGAATTTGTCTTAAGCTTATTTCAGCTGTTGGTCATTTTTCTTTCCATCCAACAAATCGTAAACCAACTCATAGTCTTTGTCTACTTTATAATTCTTGGGGTTATCGCAAAGACATAGTTCTTTAAGCCTTGTGGTTCAGAGTCTTTGTCTTAAGACATCTTTAAGCTGTTGGTCGTTTTTTTCAATCCAACGAGTCTTGTTTAAGACCTTAGTCGTTTTTACATCTAAGGACCTTTTTTTATAAACCCCCATAGTCTTTGTCTTAGGACTTTAAAGCATGCACTACCAACCAACCAATAGATTCTCAGTCTTATATTCCATCGCCATAACATCCTTCTTTAGACATGCACTACCAACCAAAACATTCCTTACGGGACAATGTTACCCAAATAAAAATCGGACAGAACACTATTAGATTAGTGCTTGCCCTATGATCTTTTTTAATACCAAAATGCTTTGACATCCAACTCAGTCTTTGTCAAGAGACTTTTGTAAGAATTCTTTGAGCAGTTTGAACTCTTTTATTCCACCAAGGAGCGTTTTCTAAGCAACCCTTATATTGTCTTGTGTAAAAGACTTTTGTTTCAGACTTTTGTCTTAAGCTTATTTAAGTTGCTGGTCGTTTTTCTTTCCTTCCAACAAATCGTAAACCAACTCATAGTCTTTGTCTACTTTATAAGTCTTGTAGTTATCGCAAAGACATAGTTCTTTAAGCCTTGTGGTTCAGAGTCTTCGTCTTAAGACATCTTTAAGCTGTTGGTCGTTTTTTCCAATCCAACGAGTCTTGTTTAAGACCTTAGTCGTTTTTCCATCCAAGGAGGGTTTTTTCTAAGCCATGGGTTATTTTTTTATCACCCCCATATAGCCTTTATCTTAAGACTTTTAAGCCATGCACTACCGACCAATAGATTCCAAGTCTTATTTTCCATCCTCATAACATACTTCTTTAGACATGCACTACCAACCAAAAGATTCCTACCTTACGGGACAATGTTACCCAAATAAAAATCTGACAGAACACTATTAAATGAGTGCTTGACCTATGATCTTTTTGGATTCCAAAATGCTATGACATCGATTAGAATTCCATTCTCAAAAGACATAAATTCGAAAAAACTAAAACAAACTTACATTTTAATTTCATACACAGAGAAAATTTACCTTGGAGACGATGGTTACTTGCAGAGTAAGCTTCCAGGTAAGTAGGCAGTAACTCTGGCAGAAAAAGGGCGGTGAGTTTCCTCCTCCAAGCGAGATACTATCATCTGTTCAAACCAAAAAATCATGTTCAGACACTAACGACGCTGACTTGTGTGACATTTATACAAGAGAATGAATTTGACAGATAGTACACTCCTATAGCCAAACCTATGATTCGAACACAAATCTGTGCATGTAGTGAAGATACTACAGACAAGAGAAACGAAGAGTGTATGCATGATGTGCGCACGAGTTCAAAGATGGCTACAACACTTAGTTTTCGAAAAGAACCCTAAACGAAGATCACTACAATAATTATACTTTGAACAATTGAAAACGAAATCGCGAAAGATATGAAGGATTAAAAAACCCTAAAATTAACATAGACAGAGACGACGTACCTAGACGATGAGTGAGAAACACAAACAATCACATCGGGTTTCAGGCGGAATCAACCTTCAAAATAAAACCAAAACAATCCAATCAAAGATCTCTTCAAGACTAAATATTTGGAGACCCAAAAACAAAAATCGCGATCAAAGAGTTGATCTCGAAACTTAGAAATCCTCAAACAAATTCACGATTTAAAGAGAGTGAAACACTTATGAATTGGATTATCCGGTTTTGCAAATCTTCGAGGAGACTACTGATCGAGAGAATTCTCTTCCCAGAAAAAAAGAAATTGTGAACTATGTGGAAAACCAATAAATGGACACGCATAAGATTCTTAACGGAGTATATTCGTTCTGCGTTTGGTGAAGACGCGTTTTCTAACGGTTATATTTTTAAAACTGAGCCAATCGGTTTCGAATCGAACCGGGCCTGATATTTCAAAAACTGGTTCGAATTATATCAAATTCAACCGGCCCGGCATTTCCTAGCAGTTATATTTTTCCACTTAAACTAAACCGGTCGTGTATTTTCACGATGATGTCTATTGTCTACAATAATACGCTGTCGTTGAACTCTATAGTTTCCATCATTTATAGGTTTCTCTCTTTCAGTTATGCATCTCTTCTTTCACTCGCCAAACCACTCAACGTCTTCGAGGTGAAAAGGTTTCTTCAACCCGTTGAAAATTATTTGTTTGATCACAACTCATTGTGTAAGCTTTGAAACAGTAGGATCATATGATTATTTGTGTTGTTAAAATAATTATGAAATGCAGAGTGCTTGCTATTCTTTCAGTTTTCATATCTTTCACTCAAAATCTAAATATTTGTATAGTTTCATAACAGCGAGTTTTGATGTATTACACTTAAACTGAATCACAAAATGATAAACACTCACACACAAGATCATCTTTATTTGTTAATCTGGTGTAGTGAACTTTTTCTTTGGTTTTCTATGGCCTTCTTAAATTTATTCATCTTCTTTCAAATCTCTGTAATACTCACTGATCCATTTCTCTATAATGGCCACCTCTTGCCTCCTCTGCTCTTTCAGCCATTCCGGGTCGCCTTTAGTAGCTGCCCTGAGATCCGCATGGTGAGCACCTGTGTTCATGCAAACAATGTTGAGTTTCAATTTTTCTCAACACCACCATTTGACAGAAGAATGTTACCTTTCTTGGTCACAAGCGCGATAATGCTGCTCGAAATGTTCTTCAGTACCCTGAAATTATATGACAAAAATCATAATGTTAAAATCCAAAATCCAATTAAAAAGAATTAATGTTCTAATAACATTAGGAAGTACTACTTACCCTCCACGGCTCCATGGATCCTGCATTCCATTGGAAAATATAATGTTGCTTCCAAACCTCTTCAACACTGACTCTATTCTCTACAAAACATCACCAAGAATCTCATTTAATTGAATCTGATCCAGTGGACGGGAAGAAAATGAGAGAAGGCACAATACAAAACCGACCTTCCCGCCAAACTCTATGGTGATCCAATGTGGTCGAGGCTTGACTCCGTATCTACTCATGCATTGTTCTTCGAATGCCTCATAGTCATTTTCGTACGGTGGGAACATGCTCTGGTTCGAGCAGCTCATTGGCATCACCATCTCCGTACACGCCTGTTTCCATTCAGTGACAACATTATGTTTATTTATAGTTTCATAACATATTCATCTTGTGTTCTGTCTGTTATTAAAGGAAAGTTTTGAACTATATTCAATCATATATATGAGATATACCTGCCATCCCCAACCGTCGAGACCATGATCATCAGTTGGTTGTTCAAGCTCAAAGCATTTTTCTGAACCTGAATAGTTGTAGTATAAGCTTGCAGCAGCAAAGGCACGGTCAAGATTACTTGATCCTCTAGGGAACCCGTCTATTATTTTACACATCTGATGCAGAACAAAGTTGGTTCAGAACAAAGAGATTACTTGATGACACACTTTGGCATAAAATGATTATTCTCACCTCCTCCACGGGATAACCAGGCAGTGGCGCCATGAAATTAGCTGCGGTCGCATAATTAACCATAGCTGTGTAAACAAACGCTCCCATTAACCAATCTCTTGCTGAATATTGTGACTGAAGGGCTCTGTAATTACAAGTAAAACAGTTCCGGTTAGGACTTTATTAGAGTTTAGAGAACAAAGAATGGAGATCACTAAGCTTTAAGCCACAACTTACTTGCAAGTTCTGAACTTTTTGCTGAGTTTTGGCAAGCCATGTTTCATGTCGGAAACGGCATCTAGCTCTTCCCAGCTTCTCTTGATGACTTTGAAACAGTTAACACTCGCATCCTGCTTGTAACAATACTTCAAAATAAGTTCACTGTAACATCACTTTTTATAAGAAATTTTGAGGCCACAGAGCAAACACCACCTTGAAATCCTGAGAAACAGCATCATAGAAGCTTGTCAGTGGCACAATGTTATCGAAATGCAGAATTGGAGCAGAGGATGCTAATGCTCCGATTGCTATATGGGGATACTTGAGCCTGAACCACGCTGCAAGCACTGTCTCAAGACATAACATAAAACAGAACATAGTTTATGAGGAATGATGGTTAAAAAATTAGAAGTTATCATCCCATTGAGAGAGGTGGGTGTGAGCTTACTTCCACCATAAGAGCCACCAAAGACAACCACAGGTGATGCCTCGGAAGATAGATTCTGCTTCAAGCTTCTTATCAGGATTGCATAATCAGCCAATGCCTGCTGAGAGTTCAGGTAACCCAATGTCTCAGCCGTCTTATGCGACTTCTTACCAAATGGTGTTGATTCTCCGTAGAACCGGTGCTGCAATGATAAGCAACCAACACACAGAACACTATTATAAACGTTTAAATCTTTTTGAAACTAGAGATGAGATTATGGTTTGCAAAAGTTCTTACTTCAATGAAGACAAGAAGAGCCTTGAACTTGGGTGCAATATCTGACATGAAACCGGTGTTGGAAGCAAACCAGTCGATGTCTCCTTCATTTCCGGTGTAGACAAAGATAGGGCCACCTTTGCGCCAGAAACGGCGGTTGATGAGGTACTTCTGGTGGAAGACTTTGTAGCTCTCTGGTCTGAAACTGAAGTGGTCAAGATTCTGAGGGAAGTAACGAGTCTCAAAAGGCAACTCTAATTTTGACTTAGAGGTCTTCTTGCTTTGTCTTAGAGAAGAAAGATGGTGGAGACCTCCTGGAGGATACGTTGCTTCTGCCAAAACAGCAAAGAACAGGAACAGTAGACAAAAACAAGCAGACATGTTTTTTTCTCTCTCTCTCAAAACAAGAGTTACTCAAATACAAGCAAGGAGACACAAGAAGAAGTGGCTTTGGTCTTATGCTTATAAAATTAGTTTTGCAATCGTCAAGTTTTGGTTTCCCAAGTAAACTGTTTTGGATCTTGTGGAGGGGAAACGTGAGTTGAATCAGAAAAAGTTTTGTCCCTTTTTAGAACTTGTGATGATGCTGCCTCAACCTTTCTTTTCTCAAGTCGCAAGCAAGATGATGACACAAATTAGAGTAACAATCAATCGAACTTCCATACAAGTAGCCATATGATCCAAACAATGCCAATATTTAGTTAAAATCCAATTGATTTCTGGAACCTAGGTTGTTGTAAGAGATTGTCATGAATAATACTGCCAAAATAAAAAGGTTGGGGACAGGTCCCAAGTGAGAAAACCAATGAGGCTATGATGTAAAAAAAGAAACCACTTTATTATCTTAAGTTAGTTCCTGATAAGAGTTTTGAAATTAATTGAGACCTTCAACATCAATAATTCCACATAAGACATAACAGAACATAGGAAGTCTAAACTGGTTAATCTTGAATATTCCACTACAAAAGTCACAATCTTTATCAACAAAAAAAAAAAAGACAAGATACAGCTCACATCAGTATGCTGTCACAAAGTTTGAGAAAAAGCTGAACTGAGCACCACAAATGCATAATTGTTTAGGCCCACAATTTAGAGACATGCATGTGGTTGCCAAAGAAGGAAATTTTATAGACTATAGTTCCAAGTTTGAACATATTTAAAACGTAGACCCTTCTCAGATTATGCAACTTCGTTGAGCTCTATCTAATGTCTCTTGGCATAACACAAATTATATATGAACACATTGAACTCTGTAAAGCAAAAAAAAGAGAGGAAGATTGATTAAGATTAGCGCTCAAGAGGCTCATGATCGCGCATATGTGGCTCAATCGAACACATAGTTGAAGATCATTGGCTCCAGTTCCACCAGAAGGTAACGACGTTAAGACCATAGTCACTTCCGGGAGGGCAAAGCACAGATTCAGAGAGGTGTAACAAAATATATCTGAACATCACTTCTGGTTAAGCCGGGACGAACCGTCATAAACCGGAATAAACCAAGTTGACCGACTTGTTAGTGATTAGTATTAGAGAAATTACTCTTTTTGGCCAACATAGAGATTTACTCACACAGTTCTATTTCTTAATAAGAAACATAATTTATTTTTCCAACTCAATATTAATTTATAGTTTATTATTGAGTTTATTTGTGAAGATACATAATCCTTATATAAAGTTTTGGTTAACTAGGCATTATTTACAAAGTAATTTAACACATGTAACGTGGCATACTAAAAAAGTAAAAACGATGACATGTTTTATGATTAAATATGACATGAATAATTATATTTAATGTTGATTTCTATTTTTGTTATTTTTTTAGAATATGGTATAATAAATCATACATCATCGTTAAAATAAATATATTTAAATATGACATTAAATAATATAATAATAAAATATAAAATATTTTACAAACTTACAAATATTATTTAAGTCTATTTTTATTATTAAACAAAATTTTCAAAATTGTATACAAACTTTTTAAAAACTTATAAAATGTCAATCGTGATACCATTTGTTTCTTTTTGCTATCTACAATTTTTATGAATTCTATTTAGTTTTATTTTTTGATAATTATAAAATTTTATATTAATTTTTAAAAGAAAAATTCTACAAATTTATTTAATATATCTCAACAAAATGAAATAAATAAAAATCTATATAAGATTATAATTTAAATATATACATATATATTCTTAAATAATTTAAAGTAAATTAAACTGTTTATTTTAATTTTTTTGTTTAACGAAATCAATATTTATATTTAAATATTAGTATAAATATTAAAATCTAAAATATTAACAAAAAAATATTTTAAATATTATTTAAACTAAAAAAATGGCTTCAGGAAAACACCTAGTACATAATAAAAACTTAAGTTCGGTGGTCCTCTATGAGCAAGAATATTACGCATTAGTGCATTAGTGCAACCCATTGAAATAACTTGGAATTGGAGAACCAAAAATGGATGTCATGACAAAACATTGTGGACTAAGACCATGTTTATTGGTGGGTTCTTAGCGTGAGGTTCTTACCGTAATTTAAGAACCGTCTCTTAACTTTAACTAAAAAAAAGTTAAGAGACGGTTCTTAAATCTCTTATTTAAGAACCGTCTCTTAACTTTTTTCAGTTAAAATTAAGAGACGGTTCTTAAATCACGCTAAGAACTCTATGCTAAGAACCCACCAATAAACATGCCCTAAGTAGTTCTTATCTTTCTTCTCTAAATTTCGCATAACGATCTCTTGTTGTCGCCTTCAAAAATCATATGAATCATATCCTATGAATTTAGTAGTTTGAATTGCCGTTAAATATGTTTTTCCTTATACTTCAAGAGCAGCATACGCTTCTCCAAGAGTTGCAAAAACTCAATATGTTGTAACTCCAAAGGACCAAAAGTAGTATCACTAGCTACTGTCAGTTCAACCAACAGTCACTCATCTCTTTTGATTATCATAACCGCATCGAAATTAGACTTATACACACCTGATGACACACATACCGATTCCGCCACAATAGCCACTAAGACCAATTATCCGGAGTTTCTTAAGGTGAGGTTCTTAGCGGAAGTTAAAAAACAATTTCCTAACTTTTTTTAGTTAAAAATTAAGAAATTGTTTTTTAACTTCCGCTAAGAACCTCACCTTAAGAAATCCCGGTTAATCATGCTCTAAGGAAGTAGTTGTGATTGGACTGCTATGTCTCGTTGTCCAAGGATATTAACTATAGACAAAAAAGAAAACTTGTTTCCAAATTTGTTGAAGGCTGATATAGAGCTGTTGTATTGGAGTGTTGGACATGCACCAAGTTTCCTAGAAAAATGGACATTCGAAGAGGATGGTAACATATATGGAAGTTTGGTATGGAAGAATCTCTGTAAACACAGACCTATTGCTAGAAATTCATATCATTTGTGAGGTTGGTGGGGCCACGAGTCACTGGTTTGCCACTTTGTTCCACAGTTTCAGATGCATTAACACTCAATGGATGGTACGTGGGTGGATAATAGTAGAAGCGAAATCCAGTCATCTCGATGCCACGTCAATGTCTTCCCTCACCTACTGGATAATATCTTGGACTCTTTTGGTTCCCTCGGACTGTCTTCTGCATGTGCAATGCAGTTGCTGAGAGTAAGCCAAACATTGTCTTGATTCTTGAGCTCGCATTTCAAGCGTCTATGTATGTCATTTAGAAAGAAGGATACTCGCGGCCGGCTACACAATTCGGTTTGCAGACCCGATTCATCACTAATCTCGAATGTTCAACTTACTCTTGGGGCCAAGCTTTATTCTCTATCGCGAGCTCAAATGGACCGGCCAACAATACTGACCTTTCTCTCTACATGCACGGTTACAATTGTTTAGAAGTTTATTTCTTTTGTTAGTTTTTTTTAATTATTATGCATATCGTGTTGATCTGGGGCTTTCAATACTGTAATCTTGTGGGATGTTTGGAAACAATGTTGCATGTAATTTGTATTTTAAATTAATGAAAATTAATTAAAATTGAATGATATTTTTAGTAGAAAGAACAACATGACTCCGTTGAGAAGAAAATAGGTTAATCAAGTTGCATAGTCACATAATCCAACGAGGCCGGTTCAGAGAGACAAATGGATAAAGATAGTGCAAACCCATGACAAATGCTTCATTCTTGTACATATGTATAGATGATAATGACCATGACATGTCACTAACTCACTTAGGCATAAAAAGAAGAATTTTTTTTTTCTTAAAGTAAACTAAAATATAGCAAACAAAATAGGATGTGAATGCATTGTAGGGACTGATTTTTCTAATTATAACAGTTAGATAAAAAAAATAAAAAGTGGTGGTAAGATTAATTTCTAAATAGTAAATATGCTAAAACTTAATAATTGCAATAGAAAGTTGAAACAAACTAGAATAATATATATATATATATATATATATATATATATACCCAAAAACTGATAGGTGAAGAATGAATTATCTAGAGATGAAACACGTTTTTCCTCATTTCTTTAATTATTTGTAGTATAGTTGGGCGCTAGATTGCACAAAAGCTTCATCAGACATCTGCTTCCCACTTTAGAATCGAAATCGTAATCAAAATCTTCTGAAAACTTATGGAATTTCACATCAAAATGCTTCAGAAATATCATATTTAAAACACGTTAGAAGCTTACGATTCTATTTTGGAATTATGCTTCCATTTTAATAAACACAATATCATAAATAAATAAATAAAAATTATTTCTATGTTTTTGTGTAAAATATAAATTTAATAATACTAAAGTTGAGAGAATATAAATATGCAAATATTAAAAGTAATACTATATATTATCTTTATGCATTGAATGTTTATTAAAAATATAACATATATATTTAAATATACTGTGTTAATTATTTAGGAAATATTAAAAATAATTAATTAGATAATAATTAGATAATAATTTTATAAACTTAATTTTTTCACAATTATAATTTGAAATCATTTAAAATTATTAGAAATGAATAAATATTTTCTTTTAGTTTGAATTATATCTTTTTAGTCATAAATTTAATAAAATTTATTCTTAATATATACATATATTTGGATATACACTTCCAACTTGTACATTTCCTAATTTTTGGAAAATTTCATTTCTACTTATTTTTATACAGTTCCGCTTCTATGTATCCGATTCTGGTTACAACCGCACAATCGACTATTTTGTAGCATTTAAAAGTATAAATTAATGAATCTAATAGGTGTGTTATATTCTTATATTCAAATTTTAAAGAAGAAAGAAGAACAATATGAAAGTGAAAAGATTGGTGTTATAAAAATGAGAGAGATGAGGGTTTTATCCCATTTCATAGTCCATAATGCTTTTAATCTTGTTTAAGTTGAGTTATTATTCCAAAAATAAGGTTACATGATTGATCACTATAATCGATTATTTAATTAAAGAAAATCAATATTTTCATTAGTAAGGAAATTATTATTCTTTTTGGTCAAGTCTAAACTTGTATAATAATAAACTAGTATTAGATAAAATTTTAATACAGAAAGATGGGTGACTGAACTTAGACTCACACACATGAATCCACACATTGACAAAACCTATGTGTAATCTCATATTTAGTTAAACCAACTAAGCTTATTTTGTGTTTTTTAAGTAACAAGTTTTGAACAAAAAATCATTTAAACAAATTTTAGTTTTGATATATGAATATACTTCACTATTGTTTGAAACATATTTACCATAAGTTATCTACAAATATATAAAGAATATTTTTTAAATTGAATTATAATGCTAACAACTCATAAGCGATAAATGTGGTTTTATCTTTCTAGCATTAGTCACTCACAAAATAAACAAAAAAATTCTAAGGCTATGGTTTGTTCCCAAGGTTAATTCAAGAGTGACTGATTGGTACCAATTTGGTGTGGCTTGTGGGGATATTGATGTTATGTTATGGTTTTGTGGTCCTGTGAATTAATCGCTCTGCACGTGTTTTTTTCTTTCGTTATCCGAATGAATTTGTGGTTGCTAGCTCGATCTTCTGAACTACCAAAAATTATGTGATGAGATTCCTCATCTACCTTTCTTCCCATCTCTTCACCTACCAATTACCCATTAGTTTTCCAGTAAATTTATATGATATATCAGTGAATATTTGTTGTAGATCCATTTCAAGTTTTGCCGTTGGATTCAAATTAACTCCAAGACCTAAGCATCAAATTAAATAAATTTACATTTAGTAAAAATAAATAAATTAAAAGATTTATAGAAAATAAGAATTATAGGTACATATGACATTCCTTATGAAAATAGTTCGTCCTTCATTATTTAGTTATCTGTTTACTTTTTATAAATCAAAACATCCCAAACCAAAACTCAAACTTTATACCGAACATGTGGACGAAGAATTATTATTTTCATTTATGGTGTCTATAGTTACCACTTATTATTCATATAGAAGTAAAAAAGATTCATAACTCTGGTCTATCAACTCGAATATCATGAATAACACTTTCCCTCTTATATTCCCCCGGTCTTTTATAAGTTGCCGTTTCAAAATTGTGCTTACATTTATTTTCTTATATTTTCTAAACAAAAATGCTGTTAATCATTTAATTAATAATTGAGAAAATTTGCATAATACAAAAGTCATATAACATTAAAAATTGAAAGCATCAACTACTTTTTGCTAACAATATCTAATCTAATTAACAAGAACCCCCAATTCAAAAAGACAAAATGGTGATACATAATCAACATATAATATAGCATAGTGAGAACTCTGAACGCCACATATAACTTTATCCACCATTATGTTTTGTGACATTAATATATGTTTGGTTATGAAATTAGGAAAGAACTGCTTACTTCGTCGAAATTCTTCCAAGTAGATAGTGAATTTAACCAGTCTATTAATGTAAACATCATCTTCATCTGTTGAGAACAAGCAGTTGTAAACATTTTTTTCCGAGATCTATAAGATCTTCATGCACTCTATGAACAATATTAAAGCTTTACACTCTACATGTAATAGTAAAAGACTTCGTCTAATATTCATAACTCTCATAATCTGAGTATATGAGCCTCCAATACTATAGAACCAACCTTGACTTGAAAGTATCAATTTCTTTATATGCTCTATTGGTGTAACATCTTCTTATATCTCTCAATTCATGACTCAAGGACATGAGTGTAACCTCCTTTGGAAATTTTGAATCATTAATTTGCGTTTCAGCCCATAATACAACTTCTATTTTAACTACACTCAAAATATCTTGTGAAATCCATTTTTGTTTTTAAAATTTTCATCTTTTTGATTTTCCAAATATACCACATAATTCATTAAAAATAGCTAAAATGACAATCATTTCCAGAACAAAAAAATCCTTATTCAAAAAGATGGAAGATGTAGGAAAAACACAAAGATTAGATGAAATTTTTGATAGAAGCCACATCTAAGAGCATGGTTAATCGAGGGAGGGGGAGGGGGGGGAGTTCTTAGCGTAATTTAAGAACCGGTTTTTAATTGTAACAAAGAAAAAGTTAGGAACCGGTTCTTAAATGTTTTATTTAAGAACCAGTTCTTAACTTTAAGAAAGAACCCCACCCTAAGAACCCTCGGTTAATCATGGTCTAACTGGTAAATATTCAAAAATCATGTGGTTTATTGATTCCTCCTTCGTTCCACAAATAATATACTATGTATTGCATTGTATACCAGGTGTACTCAAATTTTTGGCGATGAGTAAAATCTAGATATAGCTTGCCAAATAAAATGTTTAATTTTGAAAAGCAATTCAACTTCTGAGTGAAAGTTAAAAGAGATTTAGGATCTGGACAGTAAAAGGCCGCACATGTTTTCGTATCAGGATATAATGTTTCAAACGTCAACTACTTTAAAACAAAACAAAAAAAATCCTTTAGAATGTCATCTTATAAAATCCGAGGGAGCATTAGTCTTTTTACCATCAATTTAAATTTCCAGAAAATTTGAAGAGGAAACATTTAGCTATGTAAGGCAATACTGTTTATATATATATTCAAGATAGTGTATGAATGTTTAGCAAACAGAAGATAGTGTGTGAATGTGTAATAAGATCTTATCGTCAATCTTTTTTTTTTTTTTAAAAGAGAGAGATCTTATCGTCAATCGTTATGGCCAAAGAAGATAACGAACTCTGGACAAAAACTTTGCATTTACAACCGTACGTCACTTAAATTTTCGAATTGGGGTAGGAACTTGAATGACATAAGTCCCGAACGTTTTTAACTCATCTGTTTTTACACTTTTATTTAAACGATAAGTAAGTTTCGTACTTTATTAAAATATAGTGATGAGTGATTACAACTCAAAATTCATAAGTTCATCTTAAAACTGAAAGTTATAATTATGCACACGACATCCTAATAAAATTAAAGAGACAAAAAAACGTGTAAGGCCTTGAACCAAACAACAACTTCCAGTTCCAAAACCGGTTTTGGCATCATCCGGTGTCATTGTTCTTTTCTTTGTCATTTTGTTAATTTAGTAATTTATAATTCAGAAAATGTATTGGAATCAAAATCTCTTGAAAACGCATTTGCAACACATTTCTTAAAATGTTTATTTTGGAGAGTGAAAATTTATGTTTTCAATTTAAATACTCTTTAAACAATTAAGTTCATGCATCTACGAAATTCTTTGGTAAATTATGATTGGTTTAAATATTCATCATCCTAACAGTTTGAGATAATTTAGAAAAGTCTTATGTACGAAGAATGTAGATTAATTAATTCGCAATATCTAACATTTCGAATAACCTTTTTGCATCCAAGTTAAAATTTTCAACATTTCTATATTCATCATTTATTGTTAAAGTAGTTTCTGAAAATGCATATATAATAATGTCATGAATTACTATTTTCATTATTACTAGTATCCTTATAATTACCATTTACTATTATTAGCTTCATTTTCATAAAACTTTCTTCGTACTGAAACCATATATAGTACTCCCTCCATTTCAAAATATTTGTCGTTCTGGAGTAGAATTTTTGTTTCAAAATAAGTGTCGTTTTCAGTTTTCAATGCAAAATTTATTGATAATATTTTCTATTCTATTTTTCTATTGGTTGGTATATGGTTAGGTGTATTGGTAATAGTGTTTTTATTTTGAAAATATGTAAAATTAAATATTTTCTTAATCTGTGTGCATAAACCTAGAACGACAACTAATATGAAACGGAGGGAGTACAATGGTGTTAAACATATATTTACTAAATGGTTCCTTTCAGTTTTATTACAAGAAAATTGTGTATTTTTGCACTTTTGGCAAAGACATAACATTTATCGGTTTCCGGCGTGATCATTATACTACATGCATTGTACATGAATATCTTTAAACTGATAAAAAATTCCTTTGTTACTCTTCTGTCAAAATATTTGTGCATATACATCCAACATCATAACTCATAAATATTGATATTGCCAGACGTTTTTTTTAACTTTCACCTTTTTGAATTTTATTTTGTATGTTTTATTTTCAAGAGAAATGATATATATATATATATATATTAAATTTTTATCATTGGTAGGTAAAAATTTAATAAGTGATTAACAACTAATGGTTTTAAAAGTATCTTACATCCTATAACAACTAAATTTACAATGAAATTTGTTAGGTATATCCCACTACAAACATATTTCCACCTACCAATCAATTTCATTTGTACATTCGTCGTTAAAGAGTTATAAACATATACGTCACAAAATAGTAGCTACTTTACAACGCTTTTACACGATTTTCTTATACGTATGAAGTTTGTTGTAAGATTACATGTACTTTATGACGAAACAGTTTTCTTATAACGTTGTTTTCAATTTACGACAATTTTTTTTGTCATATATCCTCGTCATCTCGTAGTCATAAATAAAATAGGATGTGACCAAATGTTGTATAAAGAGACACATATCACATAAAACTCATTTACATAAGTACTTGCTTGTCTTCCCTTTACACTAATTCGATCTTTTGAGTTGAGTATAGAAGGATCAATTGAAAAAAACACAACAATATCCCCATTGACCATTTTCCCTTCCATGGTGATGGTTTGCTTGTGCTCCAATGATAGCAAGGCAAATAATGCATAATGACAATAATCTGAATGAATAGTTTGGCACTCAAAAGAGTGGAATAGTAGACAAATGTGCATTAACAATCACCATTAGACAAGGATCAATCTATCCTTAGAAGAAAATCAAGTTCGTGAAAGCTTCTCCAGGTGCATCAAGGTCGACTCGTGATGCCTTCGCGAGATGTAAACCATGTAATGGCAAGGGAGTATCTTGCCAAAACACAGCGAAGATCTGCAGAAGTATATCAACACTTGTAAGATCGATATGTAAGGGGTGAGGCATTATCAAATACTTGCAAATGCACTTTAGATATGCATAGAAAACGTCAAATGCACAAAACTCCAAATTTTAAAAATCCACATTATTTTGTTCTATGGAGAGGTGGCACGAAAAAAGTTTATTTCAACATGAGTTTTATCGTCTTTAACGAACTTTGTAGTAGTGCGTATTCAATATTGAACTAAATTTTTTTTTAAAAATACTACATGAATTTTACGCATCGTACCTTTCATTCCTAAACTTTACAGTATTGCATATTCCATATTGAACTAAACAAAAATTAAAAAGTTATATATGAACTCTCAAAATTGTGTTTATATATATTAACCATCAAAGTTGTTAGTTATCTGTCAATTTATCATACGATGTCATTTTGGATAAATTCAATAAAATTTAAAATTTAAAAATAGTACATGAACTTTCAAAATGTCAAATATTTTAGTCATCCGTTAATTTATCAAAACAACATCATCTTAGATAGAATTTGTAAAATTAAAAATTATATTTTTTTAGAGGTACAAACTAGGTTTTTTCGAGTATCAAGTTTTTTGGGTTTTGAAATTAGGCCATGTTTAAGTATTATAAAATTTCGGATTAGGTTAGGGTAGGGTCTGAGTAGGTTCGGTTCTAATGTATAGGAACTTGAAATAACTGAATAATCAACGTATCTGAAACGGTTTTGAATATTCGTACTCAAAGTAATCATATCACCAGGCTCGATTTGGGTATTTTGTATCTAAACTAACCAATTGTACCAAAAATAAATAAAAATAGTCATTAAACAAATTTTTTTGAACATTTTTATCCAAATTATCCTTTTATCAAAAAAAAGTATTAAAATTAATTAATATATTTAATTTATGATTTTCATTTAAATTATTATAAATTTCGGGAATAAAAAACACAATGCTTACAAATTTATGTAATGTTTTTGAATTTTGTTTAGTTCAAAATGAAATACATACTATTACAAAAGTTTGTAAATAAATAGACACAATTCATAAAATTTATGTTAAAATAGACCATTTTTCCGAGGTGGCACACCAAACTCGGAAGGCTCTCGATTAAATCAAGGCACTAAAACTTTATCTATCTTCCCGATACTGAAAGTTTCCCATGATCACACAACGGCGGCCCATGCCAAAGCAGTGGAGATTGCCAAGAACTGGATGACGTATGTAAAGTAAATGAAACTATGGTGTTTTAACATATAACATGATTCGTCCATTTTTAAATAACTATCATAATTACTTTATATGAATATGATATAACGTTTTTAGAGAAAAATATTATACCATTATTCTGATTTGAGAAATTACCTTAGATAGCCAATTTTAGTTTGTTTGTCACAAAAATAGTTTTTAAGGAAAAAAATGACTAAAATGTTTTTTTTTGAAGCTAAAAAATTCATTTATATGCATTTATACCCATAGGGTTAACTAATTTGCACTTTAGGATTTAGAGTTAAGGGGTGGGTTTGGGGTTAGGGTTTCAAATTTCAAAAAAAAAATAAAAAAAATCAAAATTTCAAAAAAAAAAAAAGTCTATTTTGGTCATTTTATTTTTTGAGAGCTATTTTTGTGACAAAAACTTAAAAAGGTTTATTTAAGAGAATTGTCCTTCTGATTTTGTTATTCTAATTTTTCGCAGATAAACATCGGCCATAAATAGTTTGTAAATTCTCTCTTTGACGGACAGAAAAATTTAGGTAGGAAAAATAATTTGTTTTTTTAAATTAAGAATTAAGCATGGCAATAGAAAAAATATTTAGTGATATACAGGGGAAAATATTTTTTTTTTACTTTTCTATATAAATATATTTATATATACCTTTTAAAAATGAGAATATTCCATTAAAAAACGGACCTTGTGAGTCAAATTATATATGCATGCATGTTTGTTTCTGTATGAATCCAAAGACATGGTGGCTATCAACAATTCAACATGAGTCCCTTCCTTAATAAACGTTGATGTAGGTCCAAAAGATATTCAATAACCAACCAAACGATCACACACCAAGAAACTCTTCACTCTAATTCTCATTTCTCACCATACAATTTTTTCTTTTATCCTTTCTAGATTTTCTTTTACATCACTTATCTATCTATCCACCTTCCATGCTCTTTCACCACTCCTTTCATCAAACCCACTAATCAATTACCTCTTCCTCTCTCTGTCTCTCTCTCTCTCTCTTTCAACACTCAAGAAGCAAGACACAGAGGAGAGAGACTTCTTTGTTTTGCCTCTCTTGCTTATATATTCAGACATTGTGTTAACATATACAAAACAACACAACACAAAAACTGTGTTCTTTTCACTCCTTCTTTCTTCCTTTAAGACATCGATGGCTGGGACTGGAATTTTCACAGAGATTCTAGACGGAGAAGTCTACAAGTACTACTCTGATGGAGAGTGGAAAACTTCTTCCTCCGGTAAGAGTGTGGCCATTGTTAACCCGGCCACGAGGAAGACACAGTACAAGGTTCAAGGTATGTCTCATCACCTGTACTCTTACGTTTCGTTCCTTCTTGATTTTTAGATGAGGTTTTGTTGTTTTGGTGAGAAATTTACCGATATACCCCTGACTGTTCTTTGGATGTCTTCATAAAACAAGAACTTGATTACTTTATATAACTTCAAAGAGAAACAGAGGATATTATGACAATGTAAATGTTATGTTCCTGTGAAACGCAGCATGCACACAAGAAGAAGTGAACAAGGTGATGGAGATGGCTAAATCGGCTCAAAAATCATGGGCAAAGACTCCTCTTTGGAAAAGAGCTGAGCTTCTTCACAAAGCTGCTGCTATCCTCAAGGACAACAAAGCTCCTATTGCTGAGTCTCTTGTCAAGGAAATTGCTAAACCAGCCAAAGATTCTGTCACTGAGGTCTCTCTCTCTCTAGGCATTACTAACCCTTCTTTTTACAGATCTGTAATGTTTGGTTTTGGTGAAAAAGGTTGTGAGGTCTGGAGATTTGATCTCTTATTGTGCTGAAGAAGGTGTTAGGATCTTAGGTGAAGGGAAGTTCCTTCTCTCTGATAGCTTCCCTGGTAATGAACGTACTAAGTACTGCCTCACTTCCAAGGTATAATCTCTAATATGTCTGCATCAGTTTCTTGAAGTTTAACAACAAATGTTTTGATCAAAAACTATTGGTGGAGCTGCAGATCCCGCTTGGTGTGGTTTTGGCCATTCCTCCATTCAACTATCCGGTTAATCTCGCTGTATCGAAAATCGCTCCTGCTTTGATAGCTGGAAACTCTCTTGTCCTGAAACCTCCAACTCAAGTAACCTACAAAACTGTAACTGATGTTTTGTGTTAAACTCCTTTTTTAACAGTCTGTTTCTTTAGGGAGCTGTTTCTTGCCTTCATATGGTGCATTGCTTTCACTTAGCTGGTTTCCCAAAAGGTCTCATTAGCTGCATCACTGGAAAAGGCTCTGAGATTGGCGATTTCCTCACCATGCACCCTGCTGTTAACTGCATTAGGTATATATATTATATATACATTTTCAACTAACCGGCTATGTTCTTGTTAACTACTTACATTTCGGATGTGACCGGTTTCAGTTTCACGGGTGGTGATACCGGAATCTCAATTTCCAAGAAAGCTGGTATGATTCCTCTTCAGATGGAACTTGGAGGAAAAGATGCATGCATTGTCCTGGAAGATGCTGATCTTGATTTAGTGGCTTCCAATATCATCAAAGGAGGATTCTCCTACAGGTAAAAAATCTACAATGAGCTTAACCAAAATCTATATACCGGCGTTAACCGGGTTTTTTTCTATCTTAAATAGTGGGCAGAGATGCACTGCGGTTAAGGTAGTCTTAGTGATGGAATCAGTAGCGGATGAGCTTGTTGAGAAAGTGAAAGCTAAAGTGGCTAAACTCACGGTGGGACCGCCTGAAGAGAACTGTGATATTACAGCTGTGGTGTCGGAATCCTCAGCTAATTTCATTGAAGGATTGGTGATGGATGCTGAGGAGAAAGGAGCAACGTTCTGTCAAGAGTATAAAAGAGAAGGTAACTTGATTTGGCCTTTGCTTTTGGACAATGTCAGACCGGACATGAGGATTGCTTGGGAGGAACCTTTCGGTCCTGTCTTGCCTGTCTTGAGGATCACTTCTGTTGAGGAAGGCATTAATCATTGCAATGCTAGTAACTTTGGCCTCCAGGTAACACAACTTTTTTTTGGCTATTTGGGTTTGGTTTAGTCCAGTTTACTTGGTCTTCACTTAACCGGAGCTAACCCAACAATCATATTTTTGAAGGGATGTGTATTCACTAAAGACATCAACAAGGCAATGCTGATCAGTGATGCAATGGAGACAGGAACGGTTCAGATCAACTCTGCGCCAGCTCGTGGACCAGACCATTTCCCTTTCCAGGTGAATCATAAATTTCTAGACCAATTTCTGCCTCGGTTATGACCGGTTAGCTAACTTGTTTTTGGTTTGGAATCAACAGGGACTAAAGGACAGTGGAATAGGATCACAAGGTGTGACAAATAGCATCAATTTGATGACCAAAGTGAAGACCACTGTCATTAACTTGCCTACACCCTCATACTCTATGGGTTAGTTTCCCTGTTTGGGTTCTTCATCTTCAATCACTCGTTACTATCTCGTTTGTATCGGATTGAATCAAAAACTATGAATAAAATGGAGTGATTAGCGTAACAGTTATGGTTTGTTTAATATCTATGTAATCAGTAAGAGATATTGCTTAGTAGTAACATATATATTGTAATGCAAAAGAACTGAGAAGTGAGTGAGAGATTGATTGTGTTATGTTATCACAGGAGACTGTTTCATCTCACGACTGTGATTGAAGCACAAAGATCCCTTTTGATGAGTATTTGGAGTTTATAACTTCTAGCTTCTTCATATTGAAATAATGATTTGGGACCAATCTCATCGAGATCTCCGATGGAATATTTTTATTATGTATATGAAAAGGACGTCTAATTTATTAAATAAAATATTCTTTCAGATGGTTTCACAATATGAAACTACAAACTGTTTAAACTTCAAATCAATATTTTATTATGTATATGCATAGTATTGAAGAAGCCTGTCTTGAGTTGATCACAAGTTGTATGACAATCGAATTCAACGTATATGGTCCGCTCATGAAAAACAGGATTTGAAGAAAGATAAAGAACCGACTTTTGTTGCATTAGTTATATTTATAAACTTTCATTTGAATTACTAAAACAAAATTGTTCATGTAGTTTAATTGTTACGTAACTGAAAATATTACATACATAAAATCATATGTTAATATGTGAATATATTTTCTACTCTATTTATATTAGTAGAATATTAATAAAATAATATTAGTACTATTCATATTTATAATATTTTCGAATATAAAACATTTATACTATAATTTGTTGTATAATATTATAAAATATCAATTTATTATTAAATATATTAAAAGATAGGTTAAATATTTATAACATGAATTAAAGTATTTTAAATAAATTTTAGTGTAATAATTAATATAAGTATTGATTTTTTATAATGAAGTAAATACCATATAAAATATTTTTATTAATTTAACATGTATTTTATCATTCTACATGTAAATTTTAAAAAAATTCATAGCTTAATTATTTTTCCCACAATTTAAATATTTTTTTACGATTTTGCGATTGTTACCAATCAAAATGATCACTTTTCTTTAATTTTTGTCATAAGCCTAAATCTTGGCTGTAATACTCCATCTACTATCTTTTTCCAACCACACACACCTTTTATTATTTTCAATCATAACATTTGGTAGTTCCAATCTAATTGATCACATTTCCTCAAATCGTCAGTACATTAAACAGTACTCCCTCCGTTTCATATTAGTTGTCATTCTAGGTTTATGCACACAGATTAAAGAAACATTTAATTTTACATATTTTCAAAATAAACACTATTATCAATACACCTAACCATATATCAACCAATAGAAAAATAGAATAGATAATATTACCAATAAATTTTGCATTGAAAACTGAAAACGACATTTATTTTGAAACAAAAATTTTACTCCAAAACGACATCTAATTTGAAACGGAGAGAGTATATAGTAAACGCATTTATTTTGATTTCTCATAATTACGTATTTCACGTTTATCAAATTCAAAAATGTAGCCTTTATTAGGACAAAAACGATCTTCTTCAGTTTATTTTGCTTTAGACAAAAATTGTTAAATACGATCGTCCATCGGTATAACATATTTGATCAATTTACGTGGAATATGCGGATTGAGGTGTAAAGGAAGAGAAATGACAAAGACGTAAACCAAACTATACTTATATATAATTATAATTTTAATTTTGTTTAGAAGAATGTAAGAAACATATTTTATGACTTCGATGTACTTTCTTAAGAACAAACAAGAATAACTAGTAGTATCAATATTTTAACTTTCTAAAGTACTCCTAATAGTATATTTAATTAGTTCATCGCTCTCTTCCTCTGGCTAGCTTTGTTGTGTAGTACATTAATTATTTGACCAACATTTGCAATAATCAATGAGTGTAATTAAAGCCCATCTTGTGAGTTTGTGCAAACGCATAATGTCCCATGTGCTTAATCAAGCAGAACATTTACTTAGAGCATCTTCAATACTCCCTCAATTTCATTTTTTGTTATTGTTTTAAGTTTGTGTATAAATTAATAAAATATTTAATTTTCTATTTTTTAAATAAAAATATTATTATTTATACATTTAACTACATTTCAATCAATAAAAATAAAATAAAAATAAATAAATTTTATATTAAAACTATAAAACAACATTTATTTTAAAACAAAATTTTATTTTACAACGACAACTAAATCGACATAAAACGAATAAAACATAATTTTTTCTCTATATTTTATACTAAAATAGAATAGTTTTGTTATAAAGTAGGATATACTCCGATAAAAATATAAAAATATGTTATCTTTTTACTCTATTTAAAAATAAGATAATAACATTTTCTATATTTTCCTCTATAATAAAATAACTCAACTATATAAACATATCATTGGAACATATCCTACTCTATAATAATAGAGTTACTACTCCCTCCGTTTCAAATTAGATGTCGTTCTGGAATAGAATTTTTGTTTCAAAATAAGTGTCGTTTTCGGTTTTCAATGTAAAATTTATTGGTAATATTCTCTATTATATTTTTCTATTGGTTGATATATGGTTAGGTGTATTGGTAATAGTGTTTTTATTTTGAAAATATGTAAAATTAAATGTTTTCTTAATCTGTGTGCATAAACCTAAAACGACAACTAATATGAAACGGATGGAGTATATTTTAGTGTAAAATACAAAAAAAAAATAGTGTTACATTGGAAGATGGTCTTATAAAACTATAAAATTAATCTCATTGGTTACTTTCTTAAATAGTTTCATTCGACCACCGGTATGACATTTATCAAGATCCAATTATCAATATCTTTATAATGGATGCAAGAAAATAGTATGAAAACATATATATATAGATAAGAAAGTAAAACGACACATACATCGAATGTAGTTCAATAAATCAGTTATATTCATAAGTAAACAGAAATATATTATTAGAGTCAGAAGAACATAAAATAAACTCCATCTGTTTGGATATACAAGTTGCTGTTAAAGTTTTTTTGTACACAATATAATTTTTTCAAAGTCAAATGAAAAAAAAGAGACAAAATGATCAAACATAATTTAACTAGTATTAAAATATATATATATATATATATATATATAATTTATCATTAGTCGTTCTTTCTTTTAAATTAAATGTTAAAGACAAAAAGTATGTATCTTAATATTTGTGTTTCTACCCAAAACAACTTATAATTTAAAATATACGGAAATAAGAGTATTTCAATTCAAAAACCGTGTGCTAATAGAATTCGTGGATCTAGATTTGGTAAAGATGATAATATGTTACAAAATGTAAAGCATATCAACATTGCATTGGTTTCCTAACAAACTTAAACAGAGTTCCTAAATCAAAGTAGAACTAATTTCATTTTTGTTAAAGTGTCGTCTTTATATATTTTCATGCCTACTATAAATGCAGAAAACATCTGCTATAACGATTTTGTTTTCACCTATTTCAAACCTATAAGGGGATAACACGGATGGTGGGAAAGTGAACACGCCAACACAAGACTATGTACACATGTGCCTTAGATTTTTTTTGTTAAAGAATGTCCCTCACATTGTTGGTTTATAAAGTACGACATGTATACGTATTTCGTATGTGTATATGCACATACGTAGGCATATATAAAACGTAGATAAGCATATACGTTTGTTCAGTTATAAACTTGAGAGAATCGTGACTTGGAAAGATTATTCATTGAACTTGGTCGAATGTGTGAACCAGAATATATACACGTACATATATATATATATATGTATGTGTGTGTGCATGAGTGGCTGATATACGTGTGCGTGTTACATAAGAAGATGCATGTATGTATAATCAAATACATATGCTTTAAAGAATGAATATAATTTCCTCACCTAAAATTTGTCTGATGAAAACTAGTTCATATTTTTTTTGTAACTTAAAAACTAGTTCATATTGTAGCAATGGAAATGGAAAACAGCAATTTTCAGACTACAAAATGTAACGTTACAAACTAAATGTATAAATGGATCCAAAGAGAAAGTGATAAGAATCCGAATACTGATTCACAATATTTAGTTATTTATCAGAATCTGTTAATCTTCGAAAAAACTTGTTATTTATTTGAAAAATAAAGAACGGTGATTGTGCATACTATAAATAATATCTAGTGTTACGTAGAAAATGAGTTTGATGCCGTGATTACTTAAAGTCTCCAAAAGATAAGTTGCTATATAGTCTATATATTGATACTGGGTCTCTTTTTCGTTTAATATGGAATTTCATTTATATTAGTATCATATTTTGTGATTATAAATTTCAAATAGTATCATCCCGGGATAGGATGTTTGTAATCTTGGGGACAAGGCAAAAACAGTAGAATTTCTAGAGAACACTTATGATGGGGTTGAGATCAGTGATGAATGTACCAAATCGAGTTTTAATGATCTTAGATATTTTCATCGTGAAAAGATAAATTAAAATATGTGTATATACTTGATTCCATCCAGTATATAAATAAAATATGGTTAGTTTTTCCTTGTAATGTTTAATATGAATTCCACAGATGAAGAATTCGATGTTGAGTTTTTTTTTTTGAAATAAAATCAATGAATATAAAAAAAATATTGAAATTGGCAGGACAAAATTGGCATGATTATCTGGATCTCTTAAAAGGGTTTCGGGCCCGTGAACAGTGCAAGTCCTAAAACTTTTAAATAAGAACCGTCTCTTGCACTATTCACGGACCCTATTGACACGTGTCGGCCCACGATTGGTTTAATTTTTTTTGTTTAAAATCAGAAAAAAACAAAATAAAATAAAATAAAATAAATAAAAGACTCTTTTTAGAGTCTATAGGATAAAGATGCCCTCAGTAGTATATGGACTTTGAAATTGTTAAACAATTATAGATTTGTATGCAACTTATTACATAGTTTACATTTTACTTTTTGGCTATACATATATAAACTTATTTTAGAGTTCATTTGAATATTTGGAGTGAGAGTTAGATATGGACTATAGCATGAGATTAGTTTAGGCCTCTAAAAAAATTAGGTCGTTAATAGACTATCTCAAAATATAAGAACAGCTGAAAACCAACTAGAGAAGTTTTTTTTTTTTTTTTTTTTGCCGTGTTATATTTTAACTATATATTACATGTGAATATCCTCTTCAACGACTTTTTGAATTTGTATTAAGCTGTAGAAAGGAATAATTATGATCGTCAATAATGGTAAACCAAAGTTAAACGGAAATTAAAGAATATGATAATCATCGATTTATCATCATTCATCATACGGTATGGGTTACTAACTAGAAAAAGAAGTGTTTTGATTCTTCTTTTAAACCAATCACAAAAAACGATATTAGTTAATTTACTCTTCCTTTTTTTCAATCCCTAAACCTTTTAAATATTAGTATGTCTACCACATTTCTCTTTATAATAGTTAAGCCCAACCTCTCAACATTTCCAACTCCTTCCTCCTAAGAAAAAGTGTAGAAGATGATGGACTCTCTTCTAACTCCTTCATCTTCTTCCCGTATGCAAACTCCGCCGACTACTTTCGACCACGAAGACTTCCTAAACCACATCTTTGCCTCCGCTCCATGGCCCTCCGTCGACGACGAAACTCATGCTCCTCAGCCTCCCCCCACTGATAGCTTCGTGGACTCGAGGAATCAACAGATCATGATGATGCCTTTATCATCTCATCAGCAAAACGACAACGTTGATGCTCTTTACAGTGGTTTCTCCGCCACCGGATCTCTTCCTTTCCACATCCCTCAGGTAATAAACCTAAACACATCTCTCTAGTTTACGATTTTTTTTTTATATAACTCGGGATATCTTGCGGGCCATACCCAACCGATAGTCTCCAGAGGTTTGACCATCGGCGCCAGTCAGACCCGGTTGGTGGCAAGAAGAATTAGATACTTCTATTGTCTGGACACAAGTTAGGGTAATTTGAGAGCAACGGATTTGAATCCGCGACCCTTAGGATCATTGCGGGCCGTTATGTACCACCCGACTATTAACGCGTGGTTTAAGTTTTGATCTTGATGAATATTTATGATGAATTTAGGGGCCGGGAGGTGGACCGATGCACCAACAAGGCCAAACGCAAAGGCAACCAAAACAGCAAGCGAGTGCCTCTACAGATACTGGTGGTGCTGCGGCGTCTCCGTCCCAGAGTAGGACTAAAGTCCGAGCTAGGAGAGGTCAAGCTACTGATCCTCACAGTATCGCCGAGAGGGTTCGAATTTTTTATTTTTTTCTATCATTTTTTATCCTGAATGTTTTTCGTTGTATTAACTCGTATCTGTTACCGAGAAAGGCGTAGACATTTTTAGTTTTGAGAAGAAAAGTTTAAATTTTTTTACTTTTTTTCTGAAAATTGTTTTATGGGCAGTTACGGAGAGAGAGAATTGCGGAGAGAATGAAAGCTCTTCAAGAACTTGTTCCTAACGGCAATAAGGTATTTTGTTTTTTCATTTTCAGTTTTGTTTTTCTATATATTAAATGGATTATTTAAAAAAAAAACTAGTTCATTTCTCATCATTCAGACCACGACTCTGACTGAATATGCATGATCCAATATCATTTGTATGGAAAATGACAATGTATAAACCAAAATTGGGGTTTAGCAAGTAAAATTAGTTTTTTTTTTGCATTCTCATATAATTGGTGGTTTACCTCTATATATAAAAATATCAATCTAATGATTAAACACTGATTAGCTTATTAATTAGGCTACAAAAAACGAAGTTCAATTAATGCAGTAATAAATGTGCTAGGATCTCAGTTCTGACAGATTGTTTTTTGTGTATTTATATAAATAATAATTTACAGACAGACAAGGCATCGATGCTCGATGAGATTATAGATTATGTCAAGTTCTTACAACTTCAAGTCAAGGTGAATCTCTCTCTCTTATACTTTTCTTACAATCATAATTTCATTTGATTTCATAGAAAAAGATATATATAATCTTATTTTTAGAAACTACATTATGATTTATCATATTCATTTCAGTACTAATGGAAGATTCTTTCTTTGTCTAATAGTAGTTGACATATTAGACAAAAAGAAAAGCTGACATATTTGTACTATATTTACATAGCAATTAATCAAATATGGGCCTCTGCAACTAAAATTCCTTATGCTCCCCTCTCCTTTAATTATTATTCTGGATTGTCATATACACGCCTTACATAATGTATATTTAGGTTAAATAATACTGTGCCGGTGTACTAATCCGGTTTTGAATTAAATTATTGCGTTTTAGGTACTGAGCATGAGCAGATTAGGTGGTGCTGCTTCCGTTTCTTCTCAAATCTCTGAGGTAATTAATTTCACTACAGCTCCTCCTTTTAAAAATATCTAGTAATTAATTAACATCCAAGTTAATGGAGATAATTAAGAAATCATATAAGTTTTGCCTAACAGTGCATTTGTCATATAGTTATACTCCCTCCGTTTCATATTAGTTGTGTTCTAGGTTTATGCACACAGATTAAAAAACCATTTAATTTTATATATTTTCAAAATAAAAATATTATTATCAATACACCTAACCATATATTAGAAAATACAGTAAAAAAATATTATCAATAAATTTTGCATTGAAAACCGAAAACTACACTTATTTTAAAACTAAAATTCTACTCTAGAACAACGAAAATTAATTTGAAATGGAGGGAGTATATGTTCTGCGTTACGTCTATTTATGTGAACAATAGATAAATCTTGCAAGAAGCTCAAAACAGAGAAAAGACTGAAGAGGGAGCATGCGTGCCGACTATAATTACTTAGGGCTTCACCATTTTGTCTTTATCTTTTAATTTTACTTTCAAATGTCTCTATTTATAATTGTTTTCAGGCGGGTGGGTCCCACGGGAACGCGTCATCCACCGCCGTCGGGGGTAACCAGCCTACCGGAAACTCCAACGACGGCTTGACGATGACGGAGCATCAAGTGGCGAAGCTAATGGAAGAAGACATGGGCTCGGCGATGCAATACCTTCAAGGAAAAGGTCTTTGTCTCATGCCTATATCTTTAGCCACTGCCATCTCAACCGCCACGAGCCACACGCGTAATAACTCTTTGATCCCTGGAGCTGCCATCGTCGGAGGTCGTTCTTCTTCCAATCTATCCGGTAAGACCGTACAGTCAACGAACACGTTGAAGTTAAATAGCAACAGTAACGGTGTGACTCATGAGGGATCGTCGTCTATCACCATCAAAGAGACGGTATCCATTTCGAAGCCGTGATAACGACCGTTCTCTTTTTGTACTTTTGGGGTTATGCAAAGAGATACCGAAACAAAACAGAAAAAGTGGGATGTAGTGGGGAGATGAAAGAAATCAACTTTTGGTCAAAGTTACGAAGAATAATTAAGGTTGTGTTTTGATATGTACTCTCTCAACGACACCATGTCTCGTAGAGTTTTGGTTCTTTTACTTCCTACTACAAAACCACATTACATTTTCTCCTTTAAATACTTTTATTTTAATATATAATAAAGCTGGTTAACATAAATTACATTTATCAGATATTGTAAGTGTCACATCCCGGTGCTCATAAGTCGAGATGTTTTTTTTTTTTTTGATTAACTTGATTTGATTTGGCCAAATATCCATTCCGAAAACCATAATTGTTACAATTCTTCTTTTTTCTTTTCTTTCTTTCTCTTTCGGCCGACTTCTCTCTCGGCCGACTCCTCTCTCTCACTTGCGTCTCTCTCAATCTCTTTCTCCTCATTAGTCGTTGTTTGCTGCACACCAGAGCCAAGCCGTTAGAGATCCCAAAAGAATTAATCCAAGTCTGTATCTAAATCTCTTCTTGTCTACTTTATAGATTTGGTCACCGATAAGTTAAGGAAGTCTAGTTCTCGTTTTCTTCATTTTCTAGTTCTCGTTATCTTTATCTTATTCTTCATCTTCATCTTTGGTAGTAGCACCTACCTTTTTCTTTGTAGCTCTGCTTCTGAAGAACCGAAAGTTTCGGATCTACTTCTTCTCTCTTTTCCATTCGTATATGTAATGCCAATGTGAGGATTAATGTGATCTCTTCTTCATAATAGAAATATTTATCTAAATCATTCTTACCTATGCATCATACGTAAATTTATTTGGTAAGTGAACTATATCATATATATATACATCTATATATTATACTGTAATGTGTGAACACCTAGATCTACTCATAGGTTACTATAACGAATATGTTTGTATGATAATTGAGACTTGTATGCGAGTTTTCATTGTGTGGAGATTAAACATATGTGGGTAGAGTTTATGAGTTAAAGAAAGGATTAAGGCTTATGTGTGTCGGTGCAATGTGTTTGAGAGTTCTCAGGTGTTGCATTATTTCTTTCTGAACCATGCGGGGACCAAACAAGGTGGCGTAATCGTGTGAGTTTGGCGGTGCGGATTAAACGGGGACCAAACGAGGTGGCGTAATCATGTGAAGGCGTTGAACTCACGAGAACCGATTGAGATAGTGAGCTATCATGCGACAACATGAGAAGCGCGGGGACCAATCGAGGTGGCTTAGTTTCATGTTGGAACGATCGTGGTTATCCTTGTTACTTGTTGATTGCTCTTGCTTTACTGGATATTTTAGGTAGAACTTTTGTTATGTGGTGGTGAATGTTGGATGATGATTTGAGGCTCCTAGAGCTTTCTTCATTCAGCTGTTCTCAAAATGCTCACCCTTCCTTCCCTTTCCATTCATGTTGGTGAGTTTTTATCAAAGGCGTTATTGGATCCTATTTTGTTAAAAACATAATGTCTTATCCGGTGTGGATATATAGAGCCAACTATTTCAACTATGCTGGGTCGAGATGTCATAATAAGTAAATGATCTGATTTATTTGTCAAACAAAGAATCATATTTTACTTTTTAAATATATGCAAAATTTTAGTTTTAAGAAAAAAAGAATGAAAACCTCAGTAATGACGGTTAATACGAATGTTTGTGATTATGCAGGTGAGTCTTCAGTTTCTTTGTTTCTGAAAATTCTTACCATTTTGATGACGGTTAATCAATTTCCCACCAGTTTAGTGGAGGTTTTTCGTTATGTTCCCACTATCTGGTTGTTATCCCCATGTTGAGAAACTTCAATCGTGATGTTCTATTACTTGTGTGTGTACTCATGACTTTTATAAATAGAGAATCCTAGTTGTTGTTCCACGGAAACTTTTCGAACTGACTACACTCTTTGGACAATTCGCAAATTGTTATACCAAACATCCATCAATGACGTTTTATTAAGAAAAAAAAAACATCCATCAATGACAGATAACATTCAAAGGGCTCTACAAGACCTTGATCTTGGGGTGGAAGATGCTCCAGTTTTTCTACCAATGATGTTGTTAATCAGGCTGCTGCGGAGAATCAGTTCATCATCATTGGGAGACCTGTCATTTCAAGGAGACAAAATTTGCGATCAGTCATTGATGTATTGCCACAACTGTGGGGACATGCGGGCTTGGTTCATGGTCGGACTGTAGCAGGAGGCATTTTTAAATTTTTCTTCAGAAATTCGTCGTGGATCATGGGGCTTTTGTGGACTCATTTTACAGAGATGGCCACATTACTTGATCCACGAGTGTTGAACTTCATCCATTCTTGATTCAAGTTAAAGTATTTTTCTTTAGTACATGGAGTAGGATGTTGCTTATATTGGTCGCTATGGTCTAACAAATGATGATATTATAGGAGAACAAAATTAGGTTTGCTATTATAGATAGATAATTTCTTTTTGTCTCCGAACTTTCACGTTAAAATTTAAAACGATTAAAATCTTTATTACTATAAATGAATAAAATTTATTATATTAACAAAATAAAAATAAAAATTAAATTATATAATATATTAGTTATAATTGATTATAAATTAATAATAATTAGCTAACAAAATTAATACTTTTAAAAATAAATAAGATAATTCATATATATATTTGTGTGTTGTTATCCAAAATAATATTTTCAATCATAAAAAGTTAAAATTAAGAACATAATCTTAAAATATTTATAATACTTGAGTGTTTACAGTTTTTAATGGAACAACAAGATATTTAAGTGAAAATTTGTCATACATAAATAATATAATGTTTGATTTTAATTGTTTTTAGAATACAAGTAATAACTGGTTTTTCGATTAATAATAATGTACTAATAGTATTTATAATATAATTATCCCAAACGGGCAAAACACATACAATGTTTAAATAAGGCATGTAACATATGTAATAACGATCTTCTGAACCTTTATAGAGTTATTATATGTTTGTAAATTGAGTGTAATCTTGACCTCCTAAATCAGAAGGTAAATGGTTTATATTTCGAGGACGAGGTGTGCACTTAAGTGGCTTAGCCAAAGCCATAAAGAATCTCAATCCTGAAGCTTCTTCCATGTTGACTTTATCTCCTTCAATTTCCCAGTCAAAGCACTGTACCATCACTCCAACCGCCGTTCCTACAAAAGTACTACCTAGATTTGATCCAGGACATCCTCTCCTTCCGGCTCCAAACGCGAGGAACTTCAGTGCTTGTTCTTTTCTCTCCTCCTCTTTCCATGATCTTGAAGAAGTTAGAAACCTCTCTGGCTTAAACTCATAAGGATCTTCCCAAGAATCAGGATCTCTCATGATAGCATAAGAATTGACAGCAAGTGATGTTCCCTCCGGTATGTAGAACCCTCCTATAGTACAGCTTTCTTGAAACTCCCTTGGCACCACAGCTCCCACAGGGTGCAATCTTAGAGCTTCCTTGACGACAGCTTGCAAGTAAGGTAGCTTTGGTAGATCAGTTTCTTGAACCAACCTATTTGTTCCCACCACTGAATCGATTTCTTCTCTAAGTCTCTCAAGGATATTAGGGTGGTTGATTATTTCTGCCATTGCCCACCGTGTTGTTGAAGAAGAGGAGTCACCTGCTCCAACGAAAAGCTCCTGCAATTAATAGCAGATTGTTTAATTTGGTATAATGTTGTTTGTTTGGATTCTCAATGAAAACTTTACACCACGGATGTGGCAGCCCAGTTGGTTTAGTCGCATGTGTTAGTGTTGTTGTGTGTTTTAGGTCTTACTCACTGTAAAAGAAGTGTTTTATGCCAAAAATGACATTTACAAAGGTTGATTTCGGAGAGAGAGATTAAGGCCTAAAACCCAAATTCCCCTGGAAACTAAAAAGAAAAAAAAAAATTACCGCGAATAATGCCTTGATTTGCTTCCTAGTCATCTTATACTCTGCGTTTTCGCCTTGATAAGATTCCAACAGTGCATCCATAAACTCAGCACCTTGATGTTCGTCCCCTTTCTTTTCGTATTCCGCAAGAATCTTTTCCAGATGCTCTTCGAATCTATGTGAAACCTCCATTACGTCCTTCTTTAAGAATGAGATCCCAAGCTTCTCAAGCGGCTTATGAAACACTTGTGCCACACAAAACTTGTGGCACAAGGAAGTGAACGCTACTGATAGTTCAGAGACTTTCCCACCGTCATTGTTCTCCACCGAGAAACTACTTCCCATACTCATCTTTCCCAGTGTGTTGTTAACCAGTCTCATCGCTTCCTCGCCTATCTCCACGCTCTCTTTCTTCATGGCCTTATCGAGCAGATTCCTGTGGAACCTCTCTAGCTCAACTAGACGGACGCCACGTGTTCGCTCCAGCGCCTGAGGCCCGAGCGCCTTAGCCATGATGACCTTCTTCATGAACTTCCAGTAATCTCCAGAGGGAGCTCTGATGTAGCCAGAAGAACCGAACACAATGCATTCATCGATAGCAATCGGACCACGATAGGAGACGTTCATGTCGTGAGCCTTGAAGATCTCATATGCCACTGTGGGAGAGGAGACGAGAACGATGGGGACATGGAAGATGCGAAGGTGGAGGAATTGTCCGTACTTGGATGAGATTTTCTGAAAACATTTGTGCATTGAAGAAGATATGATAAGGTGAAGATGACCAATGATCGGAAGAGAAGGAGGGCTTGGAGGCAGATCAAAGCTATTATTTGGTTCCTTGAAGAAGAAGGAGAAGACAAAGAGAAAGAGGGTTGGGAAGAGGAAGAGGAGAGTAAAGATGAAACAATTTTGAATATCAAAGCTGGCCATTGATGTCATTGTTGCTCCAAAAGCTATGAGGAGGGAAATGCCTTCAAACGATTTATATAACAAGTTGAAATATCAGAAAGTATGGTAATGTTATTTGAAGAGTTAATTTGAAGATATAGCTTACGTTAACTTTTACAAATCTTAATTACATACATACTCTTTAATGAATTATAATTATTATGACTATTTTTCATTATTGTTATATTAAGTTTTTATTTTCCTATGTAATAACCTTTATTCTAAAAATTGGAAAATATCACAAATATAAAAGTATTTCAAAACCTTTGTAATATTATTTAAAAAATACTTTTATTTTACAAGCTGCACTCATTTAATTATTTATGAGTCTTACTATATAAGTATTACTAATGAATTAAATTAATTTAGGATAGTAATTTTATGTTATATATATTTCACTTTACAGAAAATTATATCCATTTATTGATATATATATATATATATAAGTCATTAAAATATTTATGTTATCAGCAACTCTTATTTTTATTTTTAATCAAATTATTTTTTGATGACATAATAGATATTTAATGAAGATAATCAAAATGGTTCTGGTATGAATTTATTTTTCATCGAATTAGAAAACAAATTTTAAATAATGAATGTCAATTACCTAATATCATTTTTATTTTCTAAAATCTATTTAGTTTTAGGTTACGACAAACTTAATACCAAATAAAAAATTTAAATAATAAAAAATTTAAAATTAAAATTAAAATTTTTACTTTTAGTTGTACATTGTCAAATTGATGAAATCGAAATTTTTAATTGTTGGTTATTATTGTATTAAGAACTGACCGATGAATTTGTAAAGGATATATAGTTTGGTTTGCTTATGGAACTTCAAACCGGTCAACACTTCAGTTTTTTTCTCTCAACTTTATACCAAAACTACATATATCAAATATAAATAATTTTATAAATATACATAAATTTATAAATATATATTTATAAATCTAAGATGAAAAATATACAAAATAAAATTAACAAAGTTAATCAGAATTTAATTATATTAGAACGTGAAACAATTGTTTAGTCCAAAGGAACCGATGTAATCTAATATAACAAATTAAAAAGATGCAAATTATTATACTCAAATCATGTTTAATAAAGATAACATAAAACTATTTAAACATCTTTCTTATAAATTATTATACATAAATGATAAACTACTTAGAACTTCTTAGAAAAAGAAAGAAAAAATTAACTAATTATTATCATTTATTTATTTTATAAACTTTTATATATATTTATGCATAAGCTTTCAAAATATTATCGGTTATGTTCACTATTTCTTTTTTTCAAAGTAACTTATTTTAAATTATATATAATTTTATAGAAATATATTTATGAATCCACACTAAATGCAGCTAATAAATTAATCTTATTTTAATATAATTAGAACAAAAATGTTGCTACAATTTGGAAGAATAGATGTGACCTAATATAAATCCAAAAATAAACAAGTAGACTATTTTAATTATTATACCTGAAATTATATTTTAATTTTTTTAAATACTAATAAAACATAATATTTTCATATGTACGAATTATTAAATGGTTTTAAAACTTAAGAGAATACTAGTTTTTCTCTACTAATTTTTTATAATTAATTATTATAATTTAGTTGTTTAAAATATTTATACGTACAAGAGTACCCCAAAATAATCACCTAGCGATAGTATATATCAAAAGTTGCTTGTATACAATACTCAGGCCAAATTAACAGTCCTAAGATGAACATTTGATTCTTTTCAAAAAAAAAAAAAGATGAACGTCGATGAAATTTTTTAAAAAAAAATCAATCAGCAATTTGAAAAACATAAAACATTTATTTTATTAAATAAACAATTAATCTAAATATTAATATCTGTAATATATAATAACCATTTGCTGGTATTTGTCAATTAATTATCAAACACTTATGGGATGATAAAAACTTAATGCTAACCTAATTTTAATATATGACTTCCTTTTTTTTCTTTTTTCGACAGAGGTGACTTGTTTATATTGTATTGTTGTAGTAAAAACTACGTCTATTATATATGATATAACTATAAGTTCGTTAGTGTGTGTTTTCTGAAAGTTATTAGAAAGTTGAAGAAGAGAGGAATGGATGGAAATCATGGAATCAATCCATCTCCAGACTTTCACTCATCTATCACTTCAAATATCATTCAAAAGGTTTTTTACAAAAAAAAAAAAATATCATTCAAAAGGTATGTTGATTAAAGTAGTGCTTTCTCAACCGACACATGTTACAAGATACGTTTTCTAACGAACATATACGTTTTCTAACTAACATATACGTAGGGGAAAGTATATCATGTTTATTACGAGTTTATTATATAACTAAATTAAATAATCATAATAAATATCAAATCACAAAAAACACTTATTGAAAACAGTAAACAATTAGAGAGGGTATTTCGGTGACAATGATTATTAGCTACAAGAACTGTAACGTTTTTTGACAAAATAAATTGTGACGTTAGGAACTAAACCAAAAGATATTATTATAACCAAATATATGATAATTCTGTAACAATCCATACGGATGAGGTTTATAGACATTCTATAGTACACAAAAAGTTGTCGTCAAAAGTTTTATACTCGTAGCTAGCAAGGGATGATTACAAATATTTATGTTTACAGGGTAAGGCAGTGAATCTTCATCAAATTACAAATGGTAATAATTTTGGTGGGCGCAATTCTAGGATTTAACAAATATTTATGTTTACATGGTAAGGCAATGAATCTTCACCAAATTACAAATGGTAACAATTATGAGCAATAATTTTGGGTGGGCGCAATTTTAGGATTTAGACTTGGATAGTCTATGCAACAAGAGCCGGTTGGTTTAAATTGTGTTATGTGTTCAAGAAGCGTTCTTCATTAATCAGTAGCATTCTATTATTTGTAATTCTAATTTACCAAGATAATTTTTTTTGGATCTAGCGTTTTTCTTCATGTGTACCAACCGATCTATTTACTGTTTTTTATTGTTTTTTAATATTGATCTATAATCTAAAATTTAAATTTATTGTGTGAAACATAGAATTTCTGTAAATTTAATCACTAAGTGCTATATTGCACTTTAAAATTGTAGAGTAACTCAAGAGTAAATTTGAACATATCAGTAATTATCAAATAAATAAATGCATTTTAATCATGTGAAAATATCAAAATATCATTATTCATGAAATTGAGGGAGGAGGCCAAAATTGATATTTCATTGTATGTTGCCTACCTAACTGTAATATCTTGTATAGTGAAATGTTTAACATAATTGATTTTATTAGCTATGCACTAAAATGCCTTATATTTTTGATTACTTGTTCATAAAAATTTCAGAGTTAAATATAGTTGAACAGTAATTGTTGAAGATGTGTGATTTAAGAAGAAGTAATTCATGATATTGTGCGAGTAAAACAATTATAAATTAGGAAAAATCTTGTCCTATTTATAGTTTCAGTAAATAAATATTTTGAACCTCAAAAAACTAGTGCACCGGACACTGCACGAGCTCGTGAATTAAAATTAGTCTAATATTAAGACTAATCAAAGTTTACTGGCTAATCAAAGTCATGGAATGGGATCAATTATGATTGTTACGAAGCGAACAACTGATTATATTATTTGTATCCCATAAATTTTTATTATGCCCTATTTGTATATGCTCTATATATCTTTTGTGTTTTGGGATTCGATCCTTCTAATTAAAGGGTAATAGGATTAGATATTTAAATTGTGTGTAATTGTGACGAGGTTGAAAGTTCGTGTACATTTGTTATTATATGAAAATTCTGGTGTAGAAATAGGTCGTTAACCCGTTGTTTTTCTATATACATTTATTGAATACGAGGAAGTGATAATGCGTGTAAGTTTAGACATGATTTTGCCGGAAACATGAAGAAGTGTGATGATTCATGTAAAAAGGGCATAATACATGTGTGGGTCAATCTCGTTGTCAAGCGAACCATCATTGCCTACTACTACACACTCAACTCAAGCCGTTTTGATTCTTCCTCCTCACACTTCTAACGTCGTTTCCAGTTATAATTACTACTTATTGTATTTGCTTTTATGATCAATATGTGTAGTTACTCCTTTTACAACGTCTACTTTAAACTAGCTTAGACAACCCCCACGCTTTTTCTACGTGAGTTCATGACCAATTACAATCAAATATTATTTAGTGCATTGACTTCACAATATGTATTGGTTATACATATTTGGGGCTCTAGGAGAGAAACTAATTAAGGTATGTCCTGGAATCGTCCAAGTTTTTACGTCAAAGACAACTAAAACTTTTAAACATAGATGTTAAATTTTATATCAATTCTTTCTTTTTTTTGGACAAAGGCTACATAGATAACTAATACCGGATACGACCGAAAAAACTAAATAACGAGAGATGAGAAGAAAAAACATCTCAGCAGACACAAACAGATAATACAAATATTATAATAACATGAGCTAGTTAGATAAACCGAAAGAACAACTTGGCCGAGAAGTAAGCATTGCCAAATGGGAATGATGCTTTTAATAATACATGAGACCATGTTTGGTAAAATATGATTTGTCCAAAAAGTTACTCCAACAAAGTGACATCATCTACAATAATGATATAAATCATTTTGATATCTAATTCCATGGTGGACTTTTTTCTCAAGTAACTTAATAAGATTATTTCAACATAAGGGTTACAGTTGCGATTGCGAAAATTTATGGATAAAATATAGCATATTTAAATTTGTGTAGCATTATTGTCAAAATAATATTATTTAGATAAAATAATTTCAAATTGAATTATATTTTAATTTAAATTAAAATATAATATTTTTGTTATCGTTAACTATATATATTGTTTAAATTATTTATCATTAGTTAATTTTAATAAATCATAGATTTTTTGTTTAAATATTTAATATTTATTTATACTTTTCAATAATTTAATAAAATATTTTAATTTTAATATTATTAATTTATAAATTTGTTACTATAATTAAATTTTGCGACCTCTAGCGTTTTAGAGTTGATTTAGGGTATGACTGGTTAAAATACAGCGGTTGCAGTTGCGGAAGTTTGTGGATGTGAATGGTTATGGACTTTAGTGTTATTAAGCAATTTGTACAACTGATATTTTGGTTATAAATTGTTGTGTTTACGGGATATTGTGACTATTTGATTATAAGATACTGTAAATGTTTAATATTGTTAGTGAATGTAAATTAAAATATAATATATATATTTTATTTATAATGTTTTAATTAAAAATTTTAAATTAAAAATTAAAAATTATTTTTAAAATTATTTTTTTATATTTTTTTATTCATTTATAACCGTCTGCATTTGTAAATGGTAACATAAATAAATCAACTGTAAACTTAATATGTAAAAGTTTTAGGAAAACAGGTAAATGAAACGAAGACACATAAATAACTTTCGAAGTGAATAAATATTGGGAGAATTTGCTGAATAACCAAAAAAAAAATGATAATTAGGTGTATGACATTAATTTTGACATAATTAACTAACTAACATTTTACCTTGTTTTTAGCCGGTTATACCCTTATGTTGTGCAAGTAGCCTGTAAAAGAAACAAAAAGTAGATGATATCGTCGATTGTAAAACTCCACTATTAATTATCAGTCCACGTAATGTCATTAGCACCACACCTTTTTGTACCATATAAATATGAATATATGTTTTTATACTATATCATCTAAATAGTATAGGACTCTAAATCCACTCATAACTCATAAATACTAAACTTTACTCTAAACCTCAACCACTAAATGCTAAATCTAAATTCCTAAACCTCATTCTTCCTTATAAATACTAAACTTCAAATTCAAATTATTGAACCCTAAATCCAAATATAAACCTTAACAATTATCAAAATGTGAAAATAGTATATAATATTATGTAATATTATACTATACTATATAAAATAAGTTATAGAATAGACTTAGACTTGTAAACTAGAATTTAGTAAAGAATGAATCTGCCAAACACTTGATGGGGATAGTAGTGTCGATTTCCATAACATATGCGAACATATGTGAAGTAAAAAGTGTTTTCCATTTCCATAATATTTGCGAACATACGTGAAGAATTGAAAGTTCCAGAGTTCACCGTCTATATTAACAAAATAGTATAAGATAACCCCTACATTATAATAGAGTGGTACATATTGTTCAAATTATGAAATGTATATGATACATTAGGTGACATAGTACATTACCAGACTTTGGTAAAGATTCTATAGATGAAACAATAGAAGATTGAATTGTTTCTTAAAGACAAGAAGGATCTTGAAGATAAGCTCAAATCTCAACACGAGAATTGGATATATGATGTTCGTAACTACGAGAAATAACTTTCACGCTCTGGCTAAGTGGTTGGTCTTCTTTGAAACTTCTAAATGCAATATATTTTTTGCACCAAAGGAAAAAGATCGTTCTCTTTGCAATTTGAAACTAGATGAGTGAATATTTTTAAATATTGAATTGAAGTTCACTCCTTTCTTATCAAAGTTTCATCTTTTTCTTATTTTTGCTCAAGGAAATTGTAGAAACAAATGATTTCTTCACTATGAATAAAAAAGTAAGTAAAAGTTTGAATCTTTAAGCTCTTTATTGGTGAGTTTTAGTTGTAGAAACTCTTAACAAAGCTTCTTTGTTTTTATATGCAGAAAAAATGACAACATGAATGATAAATCATTGGTAGCAAAGATGAGGAAACTGAAGCTTGAGTATGAGAAGCTTGCTTCTAAAATGAAATGAGAGGTATTTGATATACAAGAGATCAAGTTTATTTGCAGCCAGTTCAACTATATCAAGTGGATTCACTAATAAGTTGAAGAAGAAAGATGATGAGATTGCTGAAGCTTAAAGAAGAAAGATGATGAGCTCCTGTGTGAATGTTTTTTTTGATAAGTCTCCTCTGTGAATGTTAGTCATCATAAATTTCGTTTAATAAATGTTAGTGCTTTTTGGTGTGTACACTTCTAATTTCTACCAATGTACACTAGGCTAGTGTACACTAGGCTAGTGTACACACGGATAACGAGACCTATGTACACTCATTTACACCAATGTACATTAAGATATTTGTACACGTGGATAATGAGACCTATGTACATTACTCATTATACAAATTTACAATATACATGAAAATATTGTACACTTGGCTATGACTTGATCATCAAAATAATGTACATGTGTATAACGAGTCTTATGTACACTCCTCATTTATACAAGTCACAATGTACATGATGATACAATTTGGTTAGAATAAATACATTTTCAGTCGAGGCATTTTATGTACACGTGGATAACAAAACATATGTACACTTCTAATTTCTACCAATGTACACTAGGATAGTGTACACGCGTAGTGTACACGCATATAACAAGACCTACGTACACTCATTTACACGAATATACATTAGGATATTGCACACGTGGATAATGAGACCTATGTACATTATTGATTATACAATTTACAATATACATGAAGATATTATACACTTGGCTATGGCTTGATCATAAAAATAATGTACACGCGTATAACAAGTCTTATGTACACTCCTCATTTATACAAAGTCACAGTGTACATAATGATACAATTTGGGTAGGATAAAATACATTTTCAGTTGAAGCATTTTATGTACACTTCCCTTATGAATAAGATACATGATGATACATGGTGACTTTCACAGCTTGTGCAACCTCAAATACACCTTCAAGTACACCTTCAAGAATAGAACTCAATAATTGTATTAGATAATTTGACATAGGCTCAACCAGTAACCAATTAAAGAAGATCTTATACATCATCTAGAAACCGTAAAACCAGAGAAATTTTAGAAATTCAGAAGTTCAATGTATAAAATTTCTGAAGCAAAAACCTAACTTTATTGTTTGTGAACTGGCATATTTCTAGCAGCTTTCACGACTATTAACAAGAATGCCCAATAACAAAATGCAAACAAACTCAGTAAAAAGAGATATAGAGAAATAAGTTCACAAGACTCACATGTTTCCTAGTACTAGATGAGCAACCGGTCGTCCGTCATCTCCAGCTCTGGTGCCTCTGCAATTAGTCTCACTCCATTATTGTTTTCATCATCGAAAGACAAACCGCTTCCTTGGGTCTCCTCTGCAACACATGCAATCGATTAGAAAGATCAAAAACAAATACACGATTAAAACCCTAAATCCAAAAAACGAGCAAAAATGCAAACAAAAAAATCCCTGACCTTTCGCTTTCTCTTTTCCCTCTAGCTTCCTCCTCGTCGTTAACCTTTCGGATGTCTCCAATTTTTCTGACGTTAGAAAGCACCTTCAAAGTTTATCGAATAATCGTAAGCGTATAAATTTTGTTTGTGGGTGAAAGTGAACAAAAAAAAAAAATCTACTTTTTACGGACTCAATGCTTATTATGAAGCAAAATTAACTTTGTCATGGGTCCATGACTAAATCACTTATTTTTTCAAAATTTGAACACTGAAACAAGTCTAACGAGTTAAAAAGTCAAATTACTTAAATACCTACATCTAATTTTGCTTTTTCAAGGAGAAATGGGTCTATAACCATTAAAAAGTGTCTTGGTAGCACAATGTGCTCTTGAGTGTAATAAAAATTGATAAAGTGACCATTTATGTTATTAACTCTTTTTTCTTTTCTCATGCAATACCCACAAGGGGAAGGATGCAACACGTCACGTGTACGCAAACTTTTTTTTTAATTGTTAAAATTATTGTTTGAAACAATTTTATCTTTTTTGAAACACAACTACTAAAAATACAATTATCAAAATTCATAAATAAAAATAATTGAATAATTTGATTTCTATATAACAAAAAAATCAGATGGGTTTCTTAAGAAATAGCTGAAAGTTAAATTCAACAATAGTTAAGAGAAATAATAATTTGTTTTACTTTTGATTTTAACATAAAAAGTAGAATTTAAAAGAAAGTGAGTTTAGTGTGTATAGAAAAATTTAGTTGTGCCTAACATTTTTATAATATATTAGATTAAGATACACGCTCGCGATGAACATTGGGTATATAAATTATTTTTATATATTATTAATTATTTTATATTTTTATATATATTATGAAAATAATAAAATAAGAAATATATATTATAAATATTACATATATAATTAAATTGGTGTTAACACATAAATTAAAATAGATATTCATATTTATTTACAATCAATTTTGTAAAAAAAAAAACAAATAATCACTTTTTCTATTTTATATAGTATATAAATAAAGTTTAATAATATTAATATAGATATATAATACATTTAATATGGTTATCTATTAAATGAGGATTACAACTCATATGATTTTATTATCAGTTATATTTTTATAAGAAAATAAAACATTGATAACAAAACTTTTAATATGAGACTTTTAATAATTTATAATATTTTATTTATTTTATATAATATATAATTTAAATTTAAATAATATTAACATAGATATATAATATACTTTAATATGGCTGTCAAATAAATGAGGCTTCTTATTTATATGGTTTTATTTTCATTTATATTTTATTATAAGAAAATAAATTATTGTTAACAAAATTTTCAATATAAGATTTTTAATATTTTTAATAATTTATAATTATTTTTAAAATTCAATTCATATTTATAAGTTATAATATTAAATTCTCAATACTTGTTTAATATAATTTTTGAAACTAAAATATTAATGAAATTTTATATGGTATATAGTTTAATTTAACTGATATTAAAATAGATATATATTTTAATTCGAACATATACTAAACAAGATTTCTTATTCATGTGGTTTTACGGTTATTTTTTTTTTTATAACAAATTTTTTAAATCATTGATCATAATTTTTTTTATGACGGACTTTTAACAGTTTTACTAATTTATAGTATTTAAAAAATTCAAAAATAACATATATGAAAATTTAAACTTTTATTATATGATAAATGTAATTGTATAATTTATTTTAATAATAAAAAATTAAACAAAAATAACAGAAGATGCATAAATTGTTATAAAAATTTTATTACTCAAAATTATTAATTGTCGTATATATTTAACAACATTAGGTAATTCCATTGTTTTTATTAAGGAAAGAATAAATAATATTTTTTATATTACAATTATTTTTATAATTTGTTTAATGAGAAGTATAGTATATGTTTTGATTTACTAAATTAATTCTCTAAAATTTTTAAAAAGCATTCTAATGATAACATGTATCATAGTTAAAATATTGTAGTACTTCTTAAATAATATATAAATGATTTGATATAATATTTATTGCATTCTTTTGTGGATTATATCTTGAGAAATTCCCTTAGATAGCCTCTTTTAGTTTGTTTGTCCCAAAAATAGTTTTTAAGGAAGAAAATGACCAAAATGTTTTTTTTAGAAGCTAAAAAATTCATTTATATGCATTTATACCCCTAGGGTTAACTAATTTGGACTTTAGGGTTTAGAGTTAAGGGGTGGGTTTGGGGTTAGGGTTAGGGTTTCAAATTTCAGAAAAAAAATTAAAAAAAAATTAAAATTTCAAAAAAAAAAAAAAGTCTATTTTGGTCATTTTATTTTTTGAGAGCTATTTTGTGACAAAAACTTAAAAAGGGTTATTTAAGAGAATTGCCCTTATATCTTTTTCAACAAAAAGTTTAGAGCAATTTCAATTACACCATCAAATATGGCATTTTTACCTATTAAAACAAAAGCCACTATATTTTTCATGTGTCATTTTTGTATGTTTGGCCATTTTTAAGTTGGACTATCCCTTAAATATTATTTAATGTATTTTATGATCGATACTTTACCTGTTTATCATGGTAGTGAACATGAATAGAAATAAACAATATAAATATGAAACACTTGAATGAGAGATCAAACAGCTACTGGAAGAAAGGAGAAACCCAAGACAAAATGGATTCACAATCAACAAACCGAGCAAGAAGCCGTTTCATCCTTTCACCCAAAGCAAAAGATCATTCCTTTGAAACAACATAGAAGGCCGCTCGAAGACCGCCCTCAAGTCTGAGCTGAGACACTCATCCAAAATCAAAATCCAACCATATATAGGATAACAGTAACCATAAACCTTAACAACCACACCTGTCTTCAAAGTGAGCTAAATGAAAAGGGTAGTATCACTACTTCGAAGCCTTATTACTTCCTCTTGAAGCTCTGAGAGCCGTGAACACAATAAAACGAAGAGATTCCTCACCTGAACTGCTAAACATGCTACTCAAACTTATGGACAACAAACAACGCCAAATCTGAAAAGAAATAGAAAATGAGCTAGGAAGAACTGAAACCAAAAAGACTTGATTTTAGAGAGAACAAAGCTCACGCCTCCACGCCACAGTCAGAGGCTCCGTGACCATAGATCACAAGCCAAACCCATACATAAATGAGCACTCCAGTTAGATGGCAAGAAGAAACTATTCAGTCTTACCAGAAGCGCACACATCAACACAAAACTCCTGAAAGATCTCTAAATCCGGTAGAAGAGTTGGAAGAGATGCATAGACGAACTTGCGTGTGAAGAACGACGAAAGATAGGATTCATGAGTGGAATGAAGGGCACATGAAACACACACGTTTCTCATAACCGCTATGTCTAATGCCACTGTTTAAATTTTAAGTAAACTTCTCATATTTGATTATTTGAATTATGTCACACGGCAAAATCCCATTTCAATGCGAATCTTATTTCATTTGTGACATTTCCATGTGAACCCATTTCATCTGTGAGAAATAACAAATTATCATTATTCCTATAGGTAAGAAAGTCGCAGCTTGCTAAGAAAGATGTAAAAAGAAATAACAGCCGACAATCTAAAAAGATAAAAAGAACATACTTTGTCCACACCTTTAATGGCATGACATGTTAAACCATCAATGGAGATAGATTTTACAATAAGTGCTAAAGGAGATCTTTTGAGAAAAAAAAGAAGAATAAAGAACTTTTATCTAAATAAGAAAGTGTTTTCTTTTGGTATATAAACATTCATAGATGAACCGAACTGTAATAATTGCATGTTATCCACTTTTAGTCGTATTAATAAGTTTGAAGTATCCTAGTAAAAAATAATAGAAGCTGGAAATCTTCTCTCGCGCTTTTGCAAAAATGGTCATAAATTAAACGTTTTTGGCTGAAAGGTTATGATTATTTATTAACAAAAATATGTTTACAACAATAATTTCAATGAAAACAAAATTTATCTAATCCGTTTAAAGATAAATACACTATGAAAGTAAGTAACATTAAGTGTTAAAAATATTGATCATTTCAACTATAAAACATCAAAGCCTAAAGATAATTAACATGAGACGAATATGAATATATATTTTCGTAATATATATATATATAATATCTTAAATTAATGTAATATATATTAAATTTATATCTAATCACTTATAAAAATCTCAACATAATTATTTTGAAGTTTTTCATAATAGTAGATTAGTAGATTAACAACACATTAAGCAGTCATACATATAATTTTAATTAATATAAAAATTGATGTAAATTGAAAAATCTGCGTAAATGTGCAAATCTGAATCTAGTTTATGATTATATTACTATCATTTATATTTTCTAATCAAATAATTTTTTTAAACGACATAAGTTGAAATATTTTCACCAAAATGAAGGTACCTTAATGGTGTTTAAGATAATTTTCACAATACTTTCAAATATTAGTGTACCCAAACCTCATAATTAAAGACTTTCTAATGCTTTGGCTTCTCCTCGTTTCAAGGTGGCCTCGGCGGTTCTCACTTCTGGTGAGTGTGTGTTTGCGGTGGTGGTGGATCTGTTGTATGGAGCTATTTGGGGTTTGGAGTCTTTCGTATTTATATCTTTTTGTGGGTTGAAACTAGTTTTGAATTTTCTATGATGAAGATCGCTAGAAATTTTTGGGCATTTTTTTCTGTTTTTTTTTCTTTATATAATAAATAAAAAAAACATAAGAAAAAATTTTTGCAATGTTGTAAAAATCGGACGTGACGTTAATTCGACATTATAGTTGGGTCAATAATCAGACCAGTTCAACTGGATTAACCAAATTTTAAATTTTAGTCTAATTTTAAATTAAATAAATATATGTATAACTAAAATTATTTTTATAAAATTCTATCATTATCAGAATCTAACAAAAATGATACAAAAATAAAAAGAAAACTTTATAATAGTATAGAATATAATGAAAAATAATTTATTTAAAAAGATAATTTTATAAATATGATTTAATGAAATATTCTTAAATTTACAATTTTTATTTTTAACTTAAATTTGAAAAACCCAAGTTTTAATATTGAATTTGATCACTGATTTTATCGAATTTAACCGGTTTTATCAAGTTTGATCAGTTTTACCCAGTTTGACCAGTTTTACCGAGTTTGATCAGATTTGCCAATATAACTTAAATTCGGTTTTCAGTACAACTCAAAACTGGTTAGAAGAACGAGTCAGAACAGTCTGGCCGACCAATCCGGTCTGATTTAAAAAAAAAAAGAAAAAAAAAAAGAAGCAGTTGAAATGAATTCACCTAAGAGAAAGAAAAAACGGGTTTGCGGTGAGAAGGAATCAATGACTTTCAACTAGAAAAAGAAACCAATGATACTGTTTCTGAAATCTAAGTGAATGAATTCCCTCATTTATGAAAAAGCTTCACCCCCTTTCTGCTCCTAACTGTCCATCACTTCTCTCTCTCTCTCTCTCTCTGGTATTTAGAATTCTTAATTAAAATAGATTGTCATGTCACAGTCAGAGGAAGCTTAATATTATACTATTATATTAATCTACTAAAAGTTTACATATATCCATGATGTTAGGCACTGACAAAAATGCTCCTTTTTCTTGATTTTATGTCCTTTTGGTTTCTCGTGTACTTGAGAAGCACCACATAGTGAAGTAAACTCTTTTTCTATCTCTATATCTCTCCTAAGCTTGTCTTCAACTGCTTGAGCTTTCTGGGTTTTTGCATGAAAGACTTTAAAGTAGCTTTAGTGAGATTCTGCTTTCTACAAACTTTTTTAGGGAGAGAGTTTTTGTTGTTCAGCTTTTAATTCCAGAATTTCTCAAAATATGGGTCTTGGTTTCTGGGGTTATGCATTGATTCTTCCTCTGTTCTTGAAGCAAGTTTATTGCCAAGAACCAAACACAGATGGTTTCTTTGTCTCTGAATTCTTTAAACAAATGAGTTTAAGCTCTGCTCAAGCTTACAACTTCTCTGCTCCCTTTTGTTCATGGCAAGGCTTGTTCTGTGATTCCAAGAATGAGCATGTGATTGTGTTAATTGCTTCTGGGTTGGGTTTATCTGGTCCAATCCCTGACACAACCCTTGGTAAACTCAGCAAGCTTCAGTCTTTGGATCTCAGCAACAACAAAATCTCTGCTTTACCATCTGATTTCTGGAGTTTGAACACTTTGAAGAACCTCAATCTCTCCTTCAACCAGATCTCTGGGTCTTTCCCTAGCAATGTTGGGAACTTTGGGCAGCTTGAGTCCCTTGACAGCTCTCACAACAACTTCTCAGGTCAAATCCCTGAAGCTGTGGACTCTCTTGTTAGCTTGAGAGTCTTGAAGTTTGATCACAATGGGTTTCAGATGTCTATCCCAAGAGGACTTCTTGGTTGCCAGTCTCTGGTTTCCATTGATCTCTCCTCTAACCAGCTTGAAGGGTCTCTCCCTGATGGGTTTGGCTCTGCATTTCCAAAGCTCAAAGCTTTGAACCTAGCAGGAAACAAGATCCATGGCCGGGAAGGAGATTTTGCTGACATGAAGTCCATCACTTCTCTCAACATTTCAGGGAATCAGTTTGAAGGTTCAGCCACAGGTTTATTCAAGGAGGCTCTTGAGGTGGCTGATCTTAGCAAGAACCGGTTTCAAGGTCATATCTCTCAGGTAGATTCCAACTGGATTGGTTTGGTTTATCTTGACTTGTCTGAGAATGAGCTCAGTGGAGATATCTTCAAGAATCTGACACTATTAAAGAATCTTAAGCACTTAAATCTAGCTTGTAATAGATTCAACAGAGGGGTGTTTCCTAGGATGGAGATGATCCCTGGTTTACAGTATCTTAACTTGTCTAATACAAATCTTTATGGTCACATACCAAGAGAGATCTCAGAGCTGAGTGAGTTGAGCACACTTGATGTTTCTGGAAACCATCTATCAGGAAACATCCCCATGTTGAGTATCAAGAACCTCGTGGCTATCGATGTTTCGAGGAACAACTTGACTGGAGAGATACCAGTGTCTATCATTGAGAAGCTCCAATGGATGGATAGTTTCAACTTCTCCTACAACAACTTAACGTTATGTACTGAAAAATTCTCACCGGAAACTTTGAACAGATCCTTCTTTGGTTCTACCAGCAGCTGCCCTATTGCTGCAGATCCGGCGCTCTTCAAGAAGAGACGATCAGCCACTGGAGTACTCAAGGTGGCTTTGGCAGTGACCCTCTCTGCTATGTTCTTACTCATAGCAGCTTTGGTTTTTGTAGCATTTGGTCACAGAAGGAAACCTAAATCAGGTGAAACCAAAGATGTCTCAGTTAAGGAAGAACAAAGCATCTCAGGTCCATTTTCTTTCCAAACAGATTCCACTACATGGGTGGCTGATGTCAAGCAGGCAAATGCGGTTCCTGTTGTTATCTTTGAGAAGCCATTACTGAACATCACTTTTTCTGATCTCTTGTCTGCTACTTCCCATTTCGACAGAGACACTCTTTTAGCAGAAGGTAAGTTTGGTCCAGTTTACAGAGGTTTCCTCCCTGGTGGGATTCATGTAGCTGTAAAAGTTTTAGTCCACGGCTCAACTCTTAGTGACCAAGAAGCAGCTAGAGAGCTCGAGTTCCTTGGAAGAATCAAGCATCCAAACCTTGTTCCATTAACTGGATATTGCATAGCTGGTGATCAAAGGATCGCTATCTACGAGTACATGGAGAACGGTAACTTGCAAAACCTGCTTCAAGATCTGCCGTTTGGAGTTCAGACAACAGATGACTGGAGCACAGACACATGGGAAGAAGAAGAAGGTGACAATGGAATCCAAAACATAGGACCTGAAGGCCCGGTTGCAACATGGCGGTTTAGGCACATGATTGCACTTGGAACCGCCAGAGCATTGGCCTTCCTTCACCATGGTTGTTCACCGCCAATGATCCATAGGGATGTGAAAGCTAGTAGTGTCTATCTTGACCAGAACTGGGAACCAAGATTGTCTGATTTTGGTTTAGCCAAAGTCTTTGGAAGTGGATTAGACGATGAAATTGCCAATGGCCCACCCGGTTATCTCCCTCCAGAGTTCTTGCAACCTGAACATGAACTGCCAACACCAAAATCTGATGTCTATTGCTTTGGAGTTGTTCTGTTTGAGCTGATCACAGGGAAGAAACCTGTTGAAGATGAGTATCTTGATGAGAAAGATACAGACTTGGTAACTTGGGTAAGAAGTTTGGTTAGGAAGAGTCAAGGATCAAAAGCTATTGATCCGAAAATTCAACAGACAGGCTCAGAAGATCAGATGGAAGAAGCTCTCAAGATTGGGTACCTTTGCACAGCTGATCTTCCTTCAAAGCGTCCAAGTATGCAGCAAGTAGTTGGTCTTCTCAAAGATATTGAACCAAAACCTAATCAATGAAACATGATCAATCACATATTGAATCTCTGCAGATGTTTTTGTTTCCCCTTGAAAGTTTCATTTCTTGGCACTTTTTTTCTAAAAGAATCTGTTTTGCTCTTTTCTATGGTCGCTTCATGTGGGCTTGTTTGCTTGTACATCTATCTATAATGAACTTCTTGATTCACATAACACTTGTCCTACAACGAGATCATAAGACCCAGCAGCGTACAACTTTAGCCCCAGTATAATCATATATTATATGAATCTGTATCTGATCACAATCAAAAGGAATAATGAGAGAGAAAAAAACTGCAAATTAGGAAGAAGAGAAAGCTTGAGTACTTGAGTTTGAGCTCGAGCTCCCATAGAAGTAAGAGCTGAATCCCCAGAACGTCAAGATCAGAGACAGAATCTTGAAGCCACTCATAACAATATGACAGCAGCTATGCTTGTGATGGGTACTATTACAGCACTAAGCACTCCTGCCATGACTGTAGATACCAGAAACAAAACAGCGGTCGCTTCAAGAACTCCCAACTGAAACGTGACTGCGCTCCAGACAAGAACCTGAATGTACTGAGACTCGCCGCCTTGCTGCTCCAAAGCTACATGGGAGAACCTTCTCCGTAGAAGTTTAACAAAGACAAGCTCTGATAAGGCGAAAATGAGACCGTGAAGTGCAGATCCCATTATGTCCCAAAAGAAGCCTGCAAAGTACTGGCGGTTGCTAACATAATCATACCGATCAGAGCTCGAGTCCAACGCTATGATAGCCATAGCACATGTTATTATCACAATGGAGTTAATAACAGAAGCGTTCATGAGGTTCTTCACAATGAGATAGCCAAACAAAACAGCGAAGACGTTGATGCAGGGAGGTAGGCATGGGCATAAGCGTACATAAGGTTATCCGCAGCGCTCAAGAAACCGAGGAGGATGTAAGAAAGAAGAAGCTTTGTGTTGACAGGAGTGGGTTTTGTCTTTCGAAAAATGTATGTAGGAAGTAAAATGAGACAAGTGATTGGCCATCCAGACCCAAGAGATGATCCACTTGCTTTTGCCACTGTTTGAGAAGTAAAGACGAGATGGTAGACTAGAAGCTGGGAAGGCTGTGAGCATTGAGGCTCCGCTGAGAATCAAAAGAATCCAATGTGAAAGGGGCTTTGATTCATAAGCCTCTCTTGTCGATTTCTTGACATTAGAGATCCAGTTTCAGTATGAAAATGAAACTGGTGGGCCTACTGGTGGGATTTACTGGAAATTCTGCAAAAGTTGACTTAAGAGAGTCTCTGAAAAGTTTCAAAGAAAACATCAAGAAGTGAAGAACAATCTATTAAGTCATGTAAAGTCAGAAATAACAGGCATAAAGACAAAACACTGGTAAATCAGATCTTTAGCCGTCAGATTCGCTAAACTAGCTATTAGAATCTCTAACTCATTGTTACTTTTTATCTCCATAATAGAAATTGTTATTTATAGTAGAAAGAATAACATTTATCTATTTTCTACTCTATATCTAGAAATTACTATTTTAGAAAAACACATTGAAAGTATATCTTACATCTACTATAAAGAGTTTTTTTTTTTTTAAATAGTAAAATAGAGATGTTTTAACAACTTAGATCTTGAGATTTTTTTTTATATTTGGGCAATTCTCTTAAATAGCATTATTTTAAGTTTTTATCATAAAATAACACTTAAAAAGAAAATAACCAAAATATTTATTTTAAAAAAATAATTTTTTTTTAATTTGAAATCATAACCCAAAATCCACTTCTTAACTCTAAGTTTATAATAGTTAACCCTAAAAGATAAAAATATATATTTACTTTTTAAATAAAATATTTTAGTTATTTTTCTTTTTTAGATGCTATTTTATGACAAAAGTTTTTTAGAATTATTTCTCTTTATTTTATATTTCTACTATGACAGTAACCATTGATCGGTGGTATGTCTGCCAAAGGATCATATTCACATCCACACGTTTAGGTATTTAGATATTGCTATGGTTTTTATCTCATTCCACTTTTCACACTTACTTTGTGTAGTTAAATATAAAATATTTTAGTATATAAGGGTTAATGGTATAGTAGTCAATATTTCACGTAGCCCACTATTATTTTTCCTTTGTTCTACATAAAAGTCTCCCGAATCCGTCCACGTATTTGCCTTGCCACCTAGGCTTGTGATGTGCAGCTCCTCACCTAACTCATAGGAAAAATCTCACGTGTGTATATACGCGAATATCGAACTGAACTCATGTTTGTTAACTAAGCAAAAATTAAATTTATGTGGTCCGTTACAATGACCAAATCGTACTTACTAGTAGAGAACCGGGTCGGTCTAATAAACCCGTATCGAACGGGTCGGATACTAAATCCTCGTTAAAGATAAAACATCTTCTCCTTCTATATAATATATGATTGCTCTGAAAATCCGTCACTTTCACTTCTTCTCCGACGCCTTCCTCTCTCAACAGCCAAAGCCATGGCTCACTCCCTCGGCCTCACCAAACCCAACTCCACTGATCATCCCAAGGTTCGTTTCTATTCTCTATCGTATCAAATGATCCATCGCTTAAGATTCCATAGATTTGATCGATCTCGAGGTTTCGTTGTGTGTTTTGAGCAGATCTCGTTCGCTGCTAAGGACACCGATGTGACGGAGTGGAAAGGGGACTTGCTCGTTGTTGGTGTGACGGAGCAAGACTTGACGAAGAAGGACGATGGTTCGAAGTTCGAGAACCCGATCTTGAGCAAGCTCGATGCTCACACGAGTGGACTCTTAGCTTTAGTCTCATCGGAGGAAGATTTCACTGGCAAACCGGGACAGTCAACGGTTCTTAGGCTTCCCGGTTTAGCATCGAAACGGATCGGTTTGATCGGTTTAGGAAAACAGTCAGCTTCATCATCATCTCCCGCGGCTTTTCAGAGCCTTGGTGAAGCTGTGGCTACAGTGTCAAAGGCTTCTCAGTCAAGCAGCGTTGCTGTTGTTCTTGCCTCGCCTGATAGTGAATCCAAACTTAGCTCTGCTTCAGCTTTAGCTTCAGGTAACGCAAGTTCGAGTCTTTGTAAGTCTTAGTACAATGAAAGTTCGAGTCTTTGGGGCTTATTGTTGACTTGTGTGGACAGGCATAGTGCTGGGGCTATTCGAAGATGGGAGGTATAAGTCTGAATCAAAGAAACCATCTTTGAAATCTGTGGATATCATTGGGTTTGGAGCTGGACCTGAAGTGGAAAAGAAGCTTAAGTATGCTGAAGATGTTTCTTACGGTGTGATTTTCGGGAGGGAACTCATTAATTCTCCTGCCAATGTACTCACTCCTGGTATGGATTTGTGGGTATCAAAGAACTCATTAGTTCAGTGAGTTGTACTCACTCTGCTATGGTTTTGTATCGTTTTCAGCTGTGCTAGCTGAGGAAGCAGCAAAAGTGGCATCTACGTACAGCGATGTCTTCACTGCTAACATCTTGAACGAGGAGCAATGCAAAGAGTTGAAGATGGGATCTTACCTAGCTGTAGCTGCTGCGTCAGCTAATCCTCCTTTCTTCATTCACCTTGTGTATAAGCCTTCGAGTGGCGATGTTAAGACCAAACTTGCTCTTGTTGGAAAAGGATTGACCTTTGACAGGTGAGAATTCCACATCTGCTTTGTATTGATTGGTCTCTTGTTTCTTATTGTTGTTGACGGAAAGTCTTGTGTTCACAGTGGTGGCTACAACATTAAGACTGGACCTGGCTGCTCCATTGAGCTCATGAAATTCGACATGGGTGGTTCAGCTGCTGTTCTTGGCGCTGCTAAAGCCATTGGTGAGATTAAGCCTCCTGGTGTTGAGGTAATCTTCTCTCCCATCAAATTATTGTGAAGCTGGACTAGAGTATGTTATTGAAACTAACCAATTGGTGTTCCGCAACCAGGTTCATTTCATCGTTGCAGCCTGTGAGAACATGATTAGTGGAACTGGAATGAGACCTGGAGATGTTATCACAGCCTCAAACGGAAAGACTATTGAGGTATCAAGATGATTCATTTATTCAGGTTTGAAACTTTTGATGTTGATCCCATGGCGATGCTAAGTGTTGGCGCTGGTGTTTTCAGGTCAACAACACAGATGCTGAAGGTCGTCTGACACTTGCTGATGCTCTAGTGTATGCTTGTAACCAAGGCGTTGAGAAGGTATTGCGTTGTTTTATTGACAATAATAGTTAAGAGGAGATTGTTTAGTCAAAAACTGTGAAATAACTTGCAGATTGTTGACCTCGCTACGTTGACCGGAGCCTGTGTTATTGCTCTTGGAACATCAGTGGCAGGTACGTAGCTAAATAGCCATAAAGAAACCATCAATCTTTGTCTTACTTTTGAGTTGGGATTCTTTGATCAACACTGACTGACTCGTGATGGTTAAATTTTCACTTGGCAGGGATCTACACACCTAACGACGAGCTTGCAAAGGAAGTGATTGCTGCGTCAGAGAAGAGTGGAGAGAAGCTGTGGAGGATGCCATTAGAAGAGAGCTATTGGGAAATGATGAAGTCTGGATGTGCTGATATGGTCAACACAGGCGGGCGTGCAGGAGGATCCATCACCGCAGCCCTCTTCTTGAAGCAGGTGAGAGCAAAGTCTCTTTAATAGGCTACATGTTTCTGATAAAACAAAATATAGTGAAAATGAAAAAAACTTTTATGCTATTTTTTGCGGGTTCCCTCAGTTTGTGAGCGAGAAGGTGCAATGGATGCATATAGACATGGCTGGACCGGTGTGGAACGAGAAGAAGAAGTCTGGGACTGGGTTTGGTGTTGCTACACTTGTGGAATGGGTGCAGACCAATTCTTCTTCGTAGAGGATGAGAAAGTTTTTATGGTGGGAGTGTTGAAGTGGTTCCTGGTTTTAATAAGGTTGTCAAAAGTTAATTGTGTTTTGGATTGTCTATTACTTGTTCGGAACAGTAACGTTATCAGATGTTGAATAAAAGGGGTCTTTTGCTTTGTGTCGTGCAAAAAAAATGACTGAAACTATAGAGAGCGTTTCTTATTTTATTTTTAATTAGTTGAGATTTTAATAATAAAATTTTTATAGTCACGTGAGCTTTACTGCTATTGGGGTCACTCATAACGTGTCGCTTTGTGAGCAGAGTTTTATGTAGGAATATTGTAATAATTTTATAACTCTCCGTTAATTTTTCATCAAGATTATAATAGAACGGTTTAAATTTAGGTTTTAGACAAATTAAAGTTTAAACTTTTTTATAACAAACAAAACTATTTTTGCTTCTCAATTTTCACTTTTTCACCTCTAGTTCGGTTTTTGAAGACGAGTCGATGATAACACACACTTTTACTTTTTAATGATGATGAACCTAATCGCCGAGAAATTCTTCTTTCACTTTTCATCCTTTCCACTCGTTTCACATTTCTATTGTAATCTTATCTAGTTCGTTTTCTTACTCTTTAACATTGTTTTGAGCTTAGGATTTTTCTCTAGAAGTTTCTGGTTGATTCTAGTTTAGGGTTTAATATTACTTCTGGGTTTGTAAATTTGAGACTGGTTTTGCTTTGTAAATTGAGACTAATATTTCATTGCTTGCGTAGCAGAAATGTGCTTGCCACAATTGTCACTTATGCTTTTTGAGAAAAGTTTTATGTAGGAATGTTGTATTGGGCTCAAATCAAAAGGGTTATCCTAACCATTATTATAATTTTATAACTCTTAACCCTTAATTTTTCATCAAGGTCACAACAGCCTAAATTTAGGTTTTAGACCAATTAACTTTTTTATAACAAATAAAATTATTTTTGCTTATCGGTTCTCACCTTCTTACCTCTAGCTCAGCTCTCGACGATGACACTCTTTCACCTCTCACACTCTCACCTATCGACGACGACGAATCCAATCCCCGAGAAATCCTTCTTTAACCTCTCACCCTCTCCACTCGTTTCACATCTTCATGGGAACCTCAACTAGTTTGTCCTCCCACTCCTTAACATTGTTTTGAGCTTAGGGTTTTGCTCTAGAATTTATGGTTGATTCTAGCTTAGGTTTAATATTGCTTCTGAGTTTGTAAATCTGAGACTGGTTTTGCTTTTTGCTTTGTAAATCGAGACTGATATTTCATTATTTGTGTAGCAGAAATGTGCTTGCCACTGGTGTCACTTATGCTTTGTGAACAGAGTTTTATATAGGAAATGTTGTATTAGGCTGAAATCAAAAGGGTTAGCCCAACCGTTATAATAATTTTATAACTCTTAACCCTTAATTTTTCATCAAGGTTGCAAAAGATCGCCTAAATTTATGTTTTAGACTAATTAATATTTAACTTTTTTATAACAAACAAAACTATTTTTGCTTCTCAGTTCTCATCCTCTCACCTCTAGCTCGGCTCTAGACAATGACACTCTTTCACCTCTCACACTCACACCTCTCGACGACGACAAACCCAATCGCCGAGAAATCCTTCTTTCACCTCTCACCCTCTCCACCCGTTTCACATCTCCATCATGACCTCATCTTGTTCGTCATCTCACTCCTTAACATTTTTTTGAGCTCAGCGTTTTGCTCTAGAAGTTTTTGGTTGATTCTAGTTTAGGGTTTAATATGCTTCTAAGTTTGTAAATCTGAGACTGATTTTGCTTATGACTTTGTAAATCTAAACTGATTTTGCTTCGTAAAACAAAACTGATATTTTATTGTTTGTGTAGCAGACATTGCAAAAGAAGCCGAAAGTAAAAGAAACCCTCAATCCACAGTTTTATCGATTATCGAGGCTTGCTCTATATTGGGATTCTCTCCAATTCTCAAGTTTGTATTCATTGTTGTCTTTGTTGTGTATTTTCTGAAATTAGTTTAGGTTTCTGGATTTCATGATGTCAGTGATGAGTAATGCTTGACATGCATATTTATTTATGAACCTCTTCCTTAGACATTGATGGTATCCTAAATCATTGTGCATTCATTTGTTTGCTGAGATTTCAAGATGTGGGCTTGTGCATTTCACTTTTCTTTTTGCAAGATGTACTAGTTGAGAGGAGGTCTTCTACAGTGGATAGAAATACTCACAAGATAATTATGGAACCAATATGTTCGTGTGAAGTTGTGATTTTAGTACAAAGCTTAAGATGTTGGCTTTGGCATAGAACAATGACTGATTTGGTTGTTTACAGAGTTACAGAGCAAATACATGATGATATGATTGTAGTATTGTTTAAGATATGACTGTGGACTTGAATATGCTTGTTTGCTTAGATGTTTAAGATATGACTGTGGACTTGAATTGTATTTACTCTCTTCTGTTGCAGCATGGATTCACAAACATTGGAAAAAATAGCAGGTCTTGACAGAAAATGAATATATGGAAGTTGAGAATATTGAAGACACTCAAAAACATGATCTAAGTGTCACTCAACCTGTTCAATCAACACACATTTAACCTGCTCAATCAACTTGGACAAGAGCTAGACGAGCTCCACGAGTTAGACTTCCTAAACTTGTACGTAAAAGAACTTATAATGCTGGGTAGATTTTACATCAGTAGGGGTAGAGTCTGATAGTAAAGAAAGGCTAGATGCCATTACTACGGTATAAAATTGGTGATAGATAAGACTTATGGACGCATTTGTCCAGAATACCCTGAAACTGAAGATAATCATGTTGCATATGATCACAAAGTTGATAGGGATATGATTTTTGAGATCATAATTTATCATGACCTTCCTTTTTTCTACGTAGAATATGAAAATATTACGGAAAGAGATAAGTTTCTCAATCCAGACTGTGAGCATATATGTATTCATATTGAAGTAGATATCATTAACCTACTCTTTTGTTCCAGTCAGATTTAACATATGATGAGCACTATAATAAACATTTTCATATCTCACTACCTATGTATCCATATTAAGTTGCTGGCCTTTCTGAGTTTTATATCATTGACCTACTCGTTTGTTCTTGTGGATCATTCCTAAAAGTTTAGAAACCGCGCATGCGCCACATGCAATTGTTTACAGTCTTTTTCTTTGTCACTCTCTTCGTCCATCAAAGTCTTAGTTTCAGGTATATCTGTCAAATGGTTGGCTGACTATTAGATTTATTTTGGTCCAAACCCAATAATCAGCCAACTAGTACATCTGTGTCCAGACTTAATTGGGTTTATTTTGGTTAAACATATTTGTCTAGATTGCTAAAATTGGTCAAAGAATCAGAAGACAAATTAACCCATGAGAGTAAGTGGATTTAGGCTTTGTGGACGTGGTTGGCCACAATAATAAATTAAAACTAGGGTTTCTAAAATTTGATTTCCCCGCCAAAATTACAAAATTGAGTTTTTTCATCAAAGTCGCAAATTCAAATTTTTTCAATGAAATCGTAAAATTGAGTTTTCCCACCAAAATTGCAACATCAGATTTTTCCACCAGTCATAAATTTGAGTTTTCTCACTAAAATTGCAAAATCAAGTTTTTTGCCAAAATCGCAAAACAGAGTTTTCCCACTAAAAGTCGCAAAATCAATTTTTTCCGCTAAAATCGCAATGCCAAAATCGAAAAAATTGAGTTTTATTGACAAAATCGTAAAAAAATTCTTGCCAAAACCGTAAAAAGAAAATTTTCCGCAAAATCTTATTTTTCCAATAAAAGTACAAGATCAATTTTTCCGACCAAAACTACAAAATCTTGAGTATGGTTTTTAACATAGTCCTTGATTTTTAATGGTCTTTAATGGATCTCATGGGCAGTCCATGTTGACATGAACCGTCATGGATATGATTTTTAGTGGACGTGGTCCTTAATGGACACCATCAATGTTTGTCCACAATCAAGAAATAGTCATCTGTATATGGACAAATGGACATAGTTTCAGGAAGTTATGGTTTTGAATATAAGATTCATGAAATCTTGTTAATCGTTTTAGAATAATCTCATGAGTTTAGATACTTTCAGTTGGGTTTCCCATAACTTTTAGAAATCCACAATTAAATAATAATGTATATATACACATATATATACATATTAATAATCTTTGAGAGAGAATCCCGTTGGAAATGCTCTTATTATTTAATTATCATTATTAATGTGCTTAGATTGATAGATAGAATGTCCAAAATCTATCTACCATAGTTAAACAGCAATGCCCAAAAGAAAGAATGTCCAATAAGAGTAAAAAATCTCAGTGTAGTTGAACAAAATAAAACATCAAGATCTTGCCAAGAAAAAATTAATGTGTTGGACCAAATATCAATGTATTTAGCCAAAAAAAGAATGGCCGATCCAAACTCAATCAATGTGGCTAGTGTCTAGACTGTATAAATATAATCTCATTTGGACAAGTTAACTCCAAATATCACCAAAACTGCTTATATCAAAACCTTTAGTCTTGTATCTGATTCAGAGTGAAAAGACTATGAAACTCTTCACCATCTCCATGATGACCATTATGGCCATCTCGATAGTACTTGTCCAAGTACCATCCACTACTGAAGCAAGACCGTTGGAGATAACAGACAATCAAAATCATTTCAAAGTTACATCTTTGAATAACTTTGTGTCTACAGTACCAGTTGGACACATTGTTGATGGGGATACGAAAGGTATTGCAAAAGTTCAAGAAAAAATATTGAAAACTATTGATGCTTTTTCCCCTACAAGTCCAGGGAACAGTCCTGGTATAGGACATCATAAAATGGATGTACATGCACCAACTGTCTAGGGAACAATCCTAGCATAGGACATAAGAAAAGAATAGCTAATATTCTGTAAAAATAAAATGATGTAAAACTATTTTAATGAAAATAATATAAAACTATTGTTGGGCAATATCTTGAATTTTTATTATGAAATAAAATTATTGTCAAATCAAAATTTCCAATATAAAGATGTTAAATTTTAGAAGAAATGTGAAAGTTGTTATTTAGAGTTCTATAACTTTATGAGTTAAGATAATTAGTTAGAAATACAACTTTTATACTATTACTTTGTAAAAATATTATTTTTAATAGTATAAATATTGATTTTAGTTTTGATAAATCTAATAAGAATAGATACTCAAATCTAATAAAATAAACCATAATTAGTCGTTGACGTTATCTTATATTTTTAATAGTATAAATATTTATTTTAGTTTTGATAAATCTAATAAGAATAGATACTCAGATCTAATAAAATAAACCATAATTAGTCGTTGACGTTATCTTATATTTACTCTTCCTTGTGATGTGCTCTGTGTTTGCAGAGATTACAAATATATATTTGAACTTGGGAGATGTTTTTTTTTTTTTTTTTTTTGGTGTAAATGACAATGTTTTCTATTTTCACGTTTGAATTACACACATGAACAACTTGGGGTACTCATGGTGAGCCAACTCAGAGGAACAGTCATTCTCAGTCATCTGGTATTGGAGATTATTTTTTGGTTGTTCATTATCTTCTCTTCTTTTGCTCATTTGGGTTTGCTTATGATTATTAGAAAGGTAAATCCTTTGCTGACTAGCTTATGAGACGGATGAAGAATAGAGACATCAGACATGTTAATTCACGTTCAAGTAGTCCAACTTATAGTGGATTTAATTTCTTTACAGATCGTGGGGGTCGGTCCGCCGCGGGATTGTGGTTTGTTGTATATGTATGTCTATGATGTTTAAGATATTTTATATAATTTTTCTAGGATATGAATATCAACTTACAATAAATGTAACATAAAAAATTAATCTTGGAATTTTTCTTTTGTAAACGATATGTATTAGATTGAAAAACGTTCATTTTAAGAAACGATAAATAGTTATAGAAAATGAGAGAACATGATTTTACAATACTTTTTGATCATTTCAATTATTTACTTATGTTCAAAAATTAACAAAGTTGAAAACAATCGATATACAAAGAATTGCTAAACAAAAACCAAAGATCTTCCATAAACCTATTAAATCAACCGATACAAAGTAAGTGAAAATAAATGCGTTAAAGGTTGTTTAGAAGATTTGCTTCTCTTTTTAGAACTATATTCTAAAGTCTCTAAAAGAATATGCAGCCTTATTTGTGTTGTAGAAATATGAAATGCGATTTTTTAAATGTTTTGTATGTTCTTAATTTCCTTTTTTTTTTTTTACATTTCTGTTTTAATCGATTCAGAGTTCTATTATAAAAAAATAAAAACTTTATGGATATATATCTATTACTAAATTTTTCTGTCAAAATTTTTGTTTAAAGAAACGTTAAGCGGGTTGATCCGCGTCCAAATAGCCCAATCCATAATGAAACTGATTTTCTTTTGGTTTGTGACCTTGTATTGAATTATGATTTGTATATATTTATATATTTGTTTTGCTATTTAGTTATTTGGACATTACTTGCGGATTATGATTTTTTCACATCTTAGTGAAGAAAAAATAAATAAACGGATAAATAATTTGGGTTTAGTTTAAAATTAGATTTTTGTTTGGTTTAATCAGTTAATAGTTTAGTTAAGAGTAAACGGACTAAAATCATAGTTTGTGAATAATTAAGTTTTGAACTATAGGTTTATGAAGATACAAATTTTTATGTTTTTAATTTGAGAAGAAATAAATTTAATATTTTCATTTCATTGAAATTTAGCAAAATGTCATAGTTAGATAAATATCTTTTACTATTTGATAGTTGTCGTAGGAAATAACACGGCAACCCGTGATATTTAAAGAAGAGAAATACTTTTGAATAAGTTTTAAAAGTTTTTGTCACAAAAATAATACACAAAGAAAAAATGACCAAAATATTTCATTAAAAAAGTAAATAAATATTTATATTTTTAAGATTAAATAATCTAGACTTAGCGTTTAGAGTTAAAGTGTAGATTTTTAGGGATTAAAGTTTTAAATTTTAAAAAATAAAAAATAAATATTAAATTTTTCAAAATAAAAAATACTATTTTGGTTATTTTCTTTTTTTGAAAACTATTTTTGTGATAAATAGTTATTTGAGAGACTTGTCTTTTAAAATGGGTCCATGTTATTTTCATGAATTATATTATTTTTAGGAAGAAATATTTATTGAAAGAAAAAGAGTGGAGGTTTTAGAGAGGTTTGTTGGATTGTTTTCTTTTGAGAACTAAATTTCTCTCCTTCTTCAAATGTTCACTAGACCTTATCTTCTACCTCCAGCTTCCTTCCATGGCTTCCGCTGCGGCGGCTTCTCCTTCTCTCTCCTTAAACCAAACTTCCCTAATCACCTGGCTTAAACCTCCTTCCTCCTCCGCCCTCTTCCGCCGCAAAACCCTTCCTCTATCTTCTCCGGACAAACGCCTCTTACTTCCCATCTCAGCAGCTTCCTCCTCTTCTACCTCTCTCTCAATCAGCCACAAACCCAACGTCCATTTCCACGGTAACCTCATCGAGAGCTTCGAGAGTCACGACTCCACCACTAAAGGAGCCACCTTGATTGAGAATCCCGTCGAAAGGAACGAACTTTCGGCAAGGAGGAGTCTGTTTACGCAAGACCCACCATGGATCTCTGCGTTGTTCCTCAAGGGTCTGACGAAAATGGTTGATCAGACTTTGAAAATCGAGCGGAAAGACATCGACAAGAGAAAGTTCGATTCTTTGAGGAGACGGCAAGTGAAGGAAGAGACAGAAGCGTGGGAGAAGATGGTTGATGAGTACAGAGATTTGGAGAAAGAGATGTGCGAGAAGAATCTCGCTCCCAACTTGCCCTATGTGAAACACATGTTCTTGGGTTGGTTTCAGCCGTTGAAAGATGTGATAGAGAGAGAGCAGAGGTTGCAGAAGAACAAGAGCAAGAAGGTTAGAGCAGCTTATGCTCCCCACATTGAGCTTCTGCCTGCTGATAAGATGGCGGTTATTGTGATGCATAAGATGATGGGTTTGGTTATGTCCGGACATGAAGATGGGTGTATCCAAGTTGTTCAAGCTGCTGTTAGTATTGGCATAGCAATAGAGCATGAGGTATGAGTTAGTAGTTTAATGAAAGAAGTAAGCTATGTGAAGCAGTTATGTATGAGCGGTGGTTTTGGTTTGATTTTAGGTGAGGATTCATAACTTCTTGAAGAGAACTCGGAAGAACAACGCAGGGGGCTCACAAGAGGAACTGAAGGATAAGCAATTGCTTAGGAAACGTGTCAATAGTTTGATTCGTAGGAAAAGGATTATCGATGCATTAAAAGTGGTGAAAAGTGAAAGTATCAAACCATGGGGGCGAGCTACACAAGCTAAGGTCTGTGGCTTTTTGAGTGGAATTGATGATATTTGCAAAAACAAATTATTGGTTAATCGTCATTGTTGGACTCATATTGATTTTCAGCTTGGAAGCCGTCTGCTAGAACTATTAATCGAAACAGCTTATGTGCAACCTCCACTGACCCAGTCAGGAGACTCTATACCCGAGTTTCGACCTGCATTCAGACACAAGTTTAAAACTGTGACCAAATATCCAGGGTAATGCATGTGTGTCATCATTTGTTTGTTTGTTCTTTTTACTTAGTTGTTTTCTGCTTGGATTTGTACTTATGGTGGTAAGTATACTTAACACTGGAAACTTGCACTTTGTAGGTCTAAGTTGGTGAGGAGGTACGGTGTTATTGAATGTGACTCACTCCTGCTTGCTGGCCTGGATAAATCTGTGAGTTTAGATGTCTCTTTTCTGATTTAAAGATGTGTCATTCTTGAGCGATTAGGTGATCTTTCATTGTTATTGTCTCATGCAGGCTAAGCATATGTTAATTCCTTATGTTCCGATGTTAGTACCACCAAAGAGATGGAAAGGGTATGTGTTGATCAATTCTATACCCTTACTTATGAATCATGCCCTGTTACAGAACCTCATGCGCCCGCGTTCTTTAAAGTCATGTGTTCTCATTCTTACAATCATGAACTTTCTTCAGATATGACAAGGGTGGCTACTTGTTTTTGCCTTCATATCTCATGCGTACTCACGGATCCAAGAAACAGCAAGATGCACTTAAAGATATTAGTTCCAAGACTGCTCATAGAGTATTTGAGGTACACTGGTGTCTTTGCTCTTATATTTTGTGTTTTTGCTTTGTTTCTGTCTGGTAATGTTTTTTCATTAGTGTTCCGAAATGTAATTTGATCAGGCATTGGATACACTTGGGAACACCAAGTGGAGGGTAAATAGGAAAATACTTGATGTGGTGGAAAGGCTATGGGCTGATGGAGGCAACATTGCAGGCTTAGTTAATCGAGAAGACGTAAGTAAATAGACATCTTAAAGGATTTCAGGGTTTCATTCCAAAAGTCAACTCATCTACAAGATATAGCTTTTAATGGTATGTGTCTGATAGCAGAGAATCTTTTGTTTGTTGCTTAGGTTCCCATACCAGAGAAACCTTCGTCTGAAGATCCAGAAGAAATCCAATCTTGGAAATGGAGTGTTAGAAAGGCCAAAAAGATTAACAGAGAGAGGCGTTCTCTAAGATGTGATGTTGAGCTCAAGCTTTCTGTAAGATATCCCTCTTGTTGTTACCTATCAACATTTTGTTCCGTCTTCACTTACTAGCAAAGATATGGACTGAAGATAATAAGTTCAGGTGGCTAAAAAAATGAAAGACGAGGAAGGATTCTACTACCCTCACAATCTTGACTTCAGGGGTCGTGCATACCCAATGCACCCTCATCTGAATCATCTGAGTTCTGATCTTTGCCGTGGAACCCTGGAGTTTGCTGAAGGACGTCCACTAGGAAAGTCAGGCTTGTACTGGCTGAAAATACATTTAGCAAACCTCTACGCAGGTGGTGTTGAAAAGCTTTCCCACGATGGACGTCTTGCTTTTGTGGAAAACCATTTGGATGATATAATAGATTCTGCTGAAAATGCTATTCATGGGAAAAGATGGTGGTTGAAGGCTGAGGATCCTTTTCAGTGTTTAGCTGCATGTGTCATTCTGGCACAAGCCTTGAAAAGCCCTTCACCTTGTTCTGTAATCTCCAACTTGCCTATTCATCAGGTAAGCACCATAAATTTAACGTATCTCTAGTCTTTCTTTTTGTTACTAGACACTTGGTTTCTGTATCCTGTTGTATAATGAGTTTCACTCTTTGCATTGAAGCAACTCTAGTGACTTTTTCTATTCATTCTTTTGCTCTGAATCAACTTTTTTTTTTGCTAATCATTTGTAATGTGCAGGATGGGTCGTGCAATGGTTTACAGCATTATGCAGCTTTAGGAAGAGATAGTGTAGGTTCTCTTGTGAACATTTATAATCTGTCTTTCTGTCTTGTTTGGAGTGATATGCAATCTCATATAGTTCCTCTTCTTGTAAACTGCTATCTCTCAGTTTGAAGCTGCAGCTGTTAATCTAGTTGCTGGTGAAAAACCAGCTGATGTCTATTCTGAAATTTCATTGAGGTATCTTATCAGTGTTGCTGTCAGTTTTGTTTATTTAGAGTTAGGTTCATGCCATGCCTTGTTTCTAATGGTTTTTCTCTTTGTCGCTCTCTCTCTTTTCTTCTTCGCTTGTGCTGAGATAGGGTCCATGAAATAATGAAGAAGGACAGCAGTAAGGATCCTGAGTCAAACCCAACTGCTGCATTGGCAAAGATCCTTATCAACCAAGTGAGTCTCATTGGTTTTTAATTAAATATATTGCGACAGCAAAAGTTCTTCCCGGATGATACTAAGTATTCTTCTGATTTCAGGTCGACAGGAAGCTGGTAAAGCAGACGGTAATGACGTCAGTATATGGTGTTACCTATGTTGGAGCGCGTGAACAGATAAAAAGAAGATTAGAAGAGAAAGGTGTTATCACTGACGAGAGAATGCTATTTGCTGCTGCTTGCTATTCTGCAAAAGTAAGAAGAGGAACAGCTTTTCACGCGAATAATTTTTGTTTTTCTAGTTCTATGTTGATTTTATGCTATAAACATATATCCTCAGGTGACACTAGCAGCCCTTGGAGAGATATTTGAAGCGGCACGTGCCATTATGAGTTGGCTTGGTGATTGTGCTAAGGTACAGTCTTGTCGTTTGTTATTAACTCTGAATACTTTACGTTGGTAGATGAAAGACCTAATAGAGATGTTTTTTTCGTGTTTTTTTTGGTCTTGTCCACGTTACAGATAATAGCTTCAGATAATCATCCAGTGCGATGGACCACGTCTCTTGGACTTCCTGTTGTGCAACCCTATTGCAGAAGTGAAAGACATCTGGTAAGTGTTACCCATTCTGAATCCTTCAAGTAAGCTACGCATCATCCCATTTGAAGAGCCAATAATGTTGACTGTGGTTGGTTGCAGATAAGAACATCTCTTCAGGTTTTAGCACTGCAACGAGAGGGTAACACGGTAAAGCCTACTTGTTACGTTTTTGTATGTGAGCACTGAGCAAGATTCCACTTGTATGATCTCTGTACGTAGTCTAAAAAGATTTTTCTAAAATTGTCAGGTGGATGTTAGGAAACAAAGAACTGCGTTTCCTCCCAATTTTGTGCACTCGCTGGACGGTACTCACATGATGATGACTGCTGTTGCATGTCGAGAGGCTGGCCTAAACTTTGCAGGTTAGGCCTGCTATTAATTCAACTATTGGCTTGCCAAAAAAATAAACAGAACTGGAATTTCTTGTTATTCAATGTTTGGTTTTTCTTTTTTTGCAGGTGTGCATGATTCCTACTGGACGCATGCATGCGATGTTGACACAATGAACAGAATACTTAGAGAGAAATTCGTTGAGCTTTACAGCTCACCAATACTTGAAGATGTAAGTTTTCCATAACTCTCTGGTTACATAGAAGCTTAGGACTGAACATGACTTAATGTTTCTGCACATCTGCCAAATCAAAAAAGAATGTTCAAATCGCTAGTGAAGTCTTTTTCCAGCTTGAATGAACAAAAGATTATGGATTCATCTGTATATTATCAATAAACAGAGATTTCTTTATAGAATATATTAACACTAATGATGATGCTCTCGTTAGTACTTCTTTCTACAATTGGATTAATGATTTGGTCGAAACTTTTTTGTGTTAATAACAGCCTCATATGTTTTGTTGACATTGTTTGTATTCTTGATACAGTTACTCCAAAGTTTCCAAGAGTTACACCCGACTCTTGTGTTTCCTCCAGTACCAAAGAGAGGTGACTTCGATTTAAAGGAAGTACTCAAATCACAATACTTTTTCAACTGAGTCCTGCAGAAAAAAAGGAGCAAGTTTTGGCTAAGGGATCTTTCTTGGTGGCCTGTAAATAAACATCCACCACCTCAGAGGACATGGAATGAAACCAGAATCAGCAATGACTCCTACCGCAACACATTAAGATTCTGACACAACTTCTTGCAGAAGTGGTTTTTACGACGAAGCTATTGCGCAAATGATTGAAGAAGTTTCTAGTTCAACAGGTAGGTCCTAGGCAAGTGTTAAATCAATGCAAAGTCATTGCATCAAGTTTGTTTTTTTGGGAATGAGGGTAGGTTTAGTTATGCTGTATGTCATTCGTACCGTTGTACAGGAGAGAGACTTCATATAGAAACAAGAACACACAAAAAAAAAAAAAACAGGGCACCTAGTGTTGTAGGAACCTCTCTGTGGTTTTGTAGCCAACTTCTTTTGTCAAAAAATGAGACAACTGATTCATTTTTTGTAAGCTAATGAATCAGTTATGTAGTTGAGATACATCTGGACTGAAAATCGGTTAACCATATCCGGTGTAGAACCGGCTATACAAAACTCTAGTGGCAATTTGACAAAACTTGATACTGAAAATTAGAAATTGATCAGAAATATTTTAAGTTTCCTTGTTTCTGTTGAATATTTTGATTCATTGAGGAGACTCTTCATTGAGGAGACTCTTCATTGAGAGATGAATAAAAGTTGACTGTATCTTTGGAGAAAACTTTGGTTGTGTTACTAGATAGAGGTGTGTCAGTGTCAGTCTGACATTTTCAATTTTTTCTTGATGCTCTATGCTCACTTAAAATTTTATGTGTTTGTTATTCATGTTAATTTTTGTGTCTTATATACAATGAAAATTATCGCTTAAAATCATTATGCTTTAAGCAGTCGATCTTTTACCTATGCTCCGGACTGGCAGTGAGTGTGTGTGCTTGAGTGTATGATTAGTGATTACGAAGAAGTATGTGTGTATTTATAGAGGAGTTGATTAGGTTTTGAATTTGATTCTTGGGAAGAAGTAAGGTGAGGGAAGTTTGAAGAGTTTGAATGATTGTTACTCTAGTCCAGTGCAACTTACTAACATACTTGTTTCACAAGAAAGATGGGTGTAAGAAGCAATGGTCAAAATATATATTTCCTTTTTAGAAATCTACTATTATAATGATATGCAAAAAAGGAAATATCAGTTGAACATAGATTTCCTTTTTAATTTGTTTTCTGTCGTTACAGATGTTTCCTTATATGTATTAACTATCTACTTTCCATAAATGGACTCCAAGATGAATAATCTAGACTTTATAAATAAACCTTTAACCCTCTCATTGTTTCTCACAAATCACTCGTTCATAGTTGCAGAAAACAACAACACATCAAAGAGTATTAATTATCTTTCTTTATCTGATTGAATAATCACATCTCTCATCAAGATATGTCGATTGTGTAAAGACACCGTTTCCTTGTCAGAGACCTTTTTCCCGTTCCGTTTCACACAAAAACATGGAATCGCTTTTCACTACATCTCTCGTAAGTCGTAACTCTGTTTTACATTTTCACCAAAAGGTTCCGTTCGCC